>JAHWXV010081094.1:0-17598 GCA_024586415.1 Phrixothrix hirtus
TTAGTCATACTTGTAATTCATAAGATATTGTTATATTGTAACGTTAATAAATAAATTATATTTTTTAAGAGTTTTATAAAGTTAAAACTTAACTTACATGCATATACATATATAAAACTATCGCTTATGTAATACAAAATTCAAATATACAAAATATTAAATTAACAGTGCATGTGTATACATATACACATATACAGGTGTACATATGTATGTGTATCGTCGAAAATGAAATATTGTTTATTAATTGTTTCATCTAATTGTTAATGTATTTTAAAATTTTCAAATAGTAAGATCATACTAAAAAAACATGAAAACACGTAATGTAATTTTAGCAAAGCTATTTTTTGTAAGCTTATTTTCTTTCAAGAATTTAGTTTGCTTTGTGTTTTTAACTTTTGTTGCAATACTTACAGTATTTACACATGAGTTATTGTAAATGCGGCGGATTACTGTAAATATGTGTACGTGACTGTGGCTGATGATGTAACATTAAAAACGAATTCCACAGTCGTTCAAGGATTCACATACTTACATATTAATATCTAATTTTACAAGATTTAAAAATAATAAGGGTGACTAGTATTTTACTTTTAACAATAAAAAGAAACAGTATACTGAAATATAAAAGTGTTTTGTTTGTAAAGTTAAGAATTTTTAGTTATCGTTGATTATGTTACCGACTTCAATAGTTTGCGTCCATTTGTTTGTCAAAGCTACTACAAGTACATGGTTTTTGTAAGAAATAAAAAATACTTACCTTCAAATTTCTGAATGAGTGTTTCAAAAGCCCAAATTATAACCAGGTACTTTAAAAATTTTTTACACATAGTACAAATTAAGCACAGCACTGAAACATCCACATACAACGAAAGCGTAAATAAAAAAGGCGCCGGCGTGATGCAATTCTTGCTCATTCATTTTATATGAAACATGGACATACATAGTTTGCGCTTATAAATACTTTTTTGGACCTATTCCATATTGATTACCATTTTATTACTTAAAAATAAATATTGAATTTTATATACTTAAATAAATGTATGGTAGATAACTATTGATATTTGTTCGTGTACAAAAAATAATTTTACAACGCTTCAAAACTATGATTTAGTTGCCGAAAATGAATCTTTACTAATATTGACCAAATTCTTTCAAAGCAATAACATATTTAAGTTGAATCTACTACTTTGGTTATTATTATATAGGCATATTCTTGAAAAAGGACGTGAATTAATGTTAACACAATTGTGTCCAAACAAAGTAATCTGTTTACCATCATTATTCTGTTCTCTCAGTGTAGCTTTAAATAAAAACCGGATGCTTTCTTTCCTATAGCACTTACTTCCATTATTCTATTATGCCTTCTGGATTCCTCTTGAAGCTTTTCGCATTCTTTGAATCATTTATAGCTTTAGCAATTCCAGCCGCACTGCCACTTAACGCATCGAGTGCAGAAAGTTCTGCTGATAAAGGTATTAGCGGAAGTATTCCACCAGTTTTAGGTAATGGCATAACAGAAGGCATTTGTATTTTTTGTCTTGCACGCGATACTTTAATTACAGCTCGAGCAATATTTAGAGCTATTTTTATTAAACTGGAAATACGTTTACCACTTAAATTTCTATTTTTCTTCCGCGGAATGATAGCTTAATATTTTTAAAAAAGTTTAGACTTAAATTTGATTAGTTTACAAGTTCTATTTTCTTTAAATTTCTCATTCTTCTATGTAACTTTTTGCTCTTTTAAACTTTTTAAACTCCATTCCTGCTTTTAGTTCTGCTTATAGTTAGTGCAGCAGCATTTTCGCTAATAGAAGCGCCTTTTGACTTAATACGTTGTCACACCCTTTCTAGTAATATCTTATCTACCTAATGATGTTCAATTAACTTATTGCTGTCTCTATACGTCATATCATGTAATTTACAGACTACATCTAGTCGATTGATTCCTTTATCCTGTCGTTTAAGACGTTTCTCTAATTTAGTACCTGCTGCACAGAAATTATATCCAGGAAGCTATAATTAAATTGGTAGTTTATTGACTAAACTGTTTACAAAACCCTCACCTCTCTTTCTTGGACTAATGCTTCTTTCTCGCACGTTGTTAGAAATCATTATGGTAAAGATTTTTAGATAACAAACAAATTTATATGTAAAACTGTTTAATTTTCATTAGTTTAATTCAGTTTTCTGTGGTTAACTATTACTATATATTCTAACTACTTTATAACCGTGATAACTATGTAACTGTATATTTTGATGTTCTAATGAAGGAAAACTAAAAGACCGATAACTTTTTGAAAACATTTATTTCACTTATACATAAATGTTTTCTATATTTTACAGCTAACGTATATCTTAAAATTAATACAAGTCTTAAAAATATCTAGCATTTAAGCTATCTCTCAATAATTTAATAAGATACTTTTCGTATCAATGTCACATATTCAAAAATGTAGCAGTATGCTGATTTCTTATTTCACAAACTATTATGCTATGAATATAAGATATAAATTCACTTTCCAAATTGGCAAGTTACATTTCGTTATATGCTCGTTATTGTTTTCGGTAAATACTACAGAATCATGTTTGCTACGATATCTAGTAGGCAAGGAAGGTATATGCATAATATCATGCGAATTTACTAACACAAAAGATATGATAACACAAGTTCTAATGCATGATAACATTTGTAATTTACTTAAGACTTGAATTTTATAATTAAGTATACTATTAAAAGTAAATAACTCGTTAATTTCATGCTTCGTAAACTTGAGCGCAATTTCATTACTATTTTTCAACGTTTCTTTAAACAAAGTTCCTGCTGCATTTGAAACTAAAGTTATAGAACCAGATACTATCACAAAAAACGTGTAATCTGAAGTAACTTGTTCACTGTAACGGTTTCTTTTTATCATTGACGTTTCAGTCTTGTTTACTAATATTTTTGCTTTGGTTAATTTTTCTCGAGTCATCATTCTTAGTTAACACGATTATTTATTGTCTAGAATCACGATTTACATATCCCAATCGAACTATTGGATTTAAATCAAAACTAACATACAATCCTATTTCAATAAACTTTCAATAATTATAATTATTTATATAAGCTCTTAATAGATACCGAAAACAATTTAAAAGTTTCACAATTGTAGCACTTTGTTGTGAATGTAATAGTTTTCTGTTAACGTAATCATAACATAAATTACCGGTATTCTCATTATTCACCTAACTTGTATTCATATTCTTATCCACATCGGTAGTATTACTAACATTCTGCATTGTTGATGTAACTGATGCACCAGAATAGGAAACATTCTCATAATCGTTTTCATTTCTGTATTCATAAACAATGTATGTTAAATATTCTGTAGTATGAATAATTTCCTAAGTTAGCCATTTTATAAAACATGTGTTAATTTTAGGATGAAGCTAAAGTTATGTCCGAATTGATTTAACGTTCACTTATCATTATTTGTGTTATATTCATACAGTGACCAACCAACTAACTAACAATGATATGAGGAAAACAACAAAGAATAAAACTGAGTTGTTTCGACTTGTAAGTTAAATTGCACACAAGTGGTGTATTTGATACAAACATAGCTAAAAGGTAAGATAAGAATATATAAAAACAACTTATTAACGTTTTCGTTCTAAAAAATACTGTAACATATTCTTTATAAATAAAAATTGAGTATTTTCATATAAATTTTGTTGTTATGGCTTCAAAATCATTTAAAAAAGTTCATGTTTTACAAATAAAGATTAAAATTCCGCCTTTCAGTTTCAAAACTCATTTTAAAATAGTATTATAGGTATTTTATATTCAGATTCTGTTTTTACGGCTTCAAAATCATTTTAAGAGCATTCAAAATTTTTGTTAAATATACAGCTATAAATAAGTTTACATACACGCAATGAAACGTATTAGTTATACTTTTCCAATGCTAAATTTAAAATTTAAAAAATTTTTCTAACTCCTAACTAAGCTTCATCCTTTCTTTCATTCCAGTAATAACTATATACACTAATTACAGTATTAAAATAATAACTATATATGATAATTACTGTATAACAGCTATTTGAAATCAAACATGTATTTCACTAACAAGCATGACAAGATATTTCTTTTCTCATTCTGCTTGATCTAACTTTAAATAAACCTCTCTCTGCTTTCCCATTGCTAAACTTAATTCTTAACATTTTTCAAAGTCCTAATTAATCTTAATCCTTTCTTTCATTATAATAGTAACTATGCACAATAATGAATGTTTAACAGCAATACCTGTAATAATAGTTATTACAACTTTTCTTTTCTAACTTCATTTTTCTTATAATCAATTATCATTCGCCCCATTTTATATTCGATTTTCCGTTTTATTATTCAATTTTCGGCGCGCTATTTTGTGTCCTATTCTATTTTTCATTGTAACAGGGGCCATTTTCTATTTCAAACACGCCTACTTACAAGTTGAGACTCACACGCTCCGTTTTCTTCTACTCAAAATTCATCTTTCTCATACTACAACTTCGAGGTCATAAACTAAAACTCGGGAAGCTCTGTGATTATCGCACGCCTGCCATTTCTTCCCCACTCGCACATATATTCCCCCATTCTATATCTCTCACTCGCTCCTGTTTTATTTTATATTATTACGCCCTAAAATAAAACTCAGATCAGGGGTGGAAAACTCTTCGACCCCTCGAGAATGCCCACTTCTCGCCCCTTCACCCACAAGCTATCTAGAACGTCAATTACTAAACCACTAAGTTATGAAGTATTAAACGGTTATTGGCCATAAATGGCATTTGTTTCTTGGAAATCAATGCCCTAAGGTTGAAAGATTTACTTAATGTTGAATATTATTGACAAATTCAGTATTAATTTACATATTTCTAAGTCCTTTTGCAAAATTTTTTTATTATTTTAATTTTATTAATTATTTTACATATAATTAATGTTTATGACGCTAAGTTGATAGACTGATAGACATTTAGTATTGTTGTAGTCTATATTTTCTTTCTAAAGATATCCATTACGATTCAAAGTACACTCTCATAACTAAGTCCGTGCATTTCATTTTTGAAAACAAATAAACAGATGCTATACGATAAGAATATATGTGCACTACATTGCGATTAAATTTGATCTTTATTATTGCTTTTACATATTTTGTGCGGGTTAACATGTGCCTTTTTTTCGTCTCCCCAGTCCTTTATCGTCAGTATTTCGGTGTCTACGTTTGTCATTAAATATATAAAAAAAATTGATATACTGTAAATTATGCTCTGTGAATTAAAGCTTTATTATGAAAACACAAAAGGATTTCGCACAAAACTTAATGATTTCTATAAAAGTACGGTAGATGCTGAGTAGGGTGTATCATTAATTATTCTAGAGTAATGTACGATGCGATCTACAATTCCAAATTAGTTGATCCTGCAGTCTATCAAGTTCATAGATGTGGCAGAATACCAGATCGAACAAAGAATTCTAGAGATGGTGGAGTATTAATTTTTATAATAAACAAATTTAATATTTCACTACAAGAGCATTAAAATATAAACGTATATATGAGACTTTAGTTGTAAAATTTAACTATAAAAAGCAAACATACTATTATAGCAGTGAGAATTCCACCAAGCTAGCCATATGATGTATATCAACACTTTACTAACTTTTTAGAATAGAAAGCATTGTCAATGAATCCACAAATAACTTATTTGTATGGTGATTTTAACATGCCAGATGATGATGACCTTAGGTTTAACTATACTTCAAAATTTGTAAATTATTTCGACTTAAATTCAAGGAACAATGTCAATAATTTAAATGGAAAAAAGTTTGATTATTTTTTTCTAATTCCACCGATCCCTTTCTTTCCTAGTATTACTGTGTTACTACGGAATTGGTAGCTGATAATCATAATGAGCACAACTTCTATCAGGAATCTAATTTTAAAGAACGTGATTTTAATTTTCTGCAAAAAAATTGCGAAACATGAGTTGGACTTATATGTATCATATTAATTAGCATGTCGAAAATTCTGTTCCAAAGTACGGAAATAAATCCGCTAAATATTCTATGCGATTCAGCTCGAAAATTATAACAACACTTAAATTAGAGTACTTTTGCAGCTAAAATAACATTAAATTGAAATATATAACTGGAAGAAGAAAAAATTAAAACTTTGATCAGAAATTCTCAGAAGAAATTTATAGGGTTTGTAGAGAATTCTATCTTAACAAATATCAGTGCTTTCTGAAATTACGTCAAATTAAAAAAGTCACAAAGCTTACAAATTTTCTCAACTATATAGAAAGCTATCTGTAAAATACATAACTATTGCTGATACAATTGCTGATTATTTTTGTTCTATTTGTGCTGGTGAGTTTGGATAGTATAACTTCCTGATATTGACAAACGCTTATACAATAATCTTTATGGGAATTATACGTTTATCAATGACAATATTATTCTACAGCATTATGTAACTTTCAAATTTCTTATTGTTGATTTTTTTATGATCGGAAACCCAAAAATTAAATTTAAAATGTCTTTCAGAGGTTCATTTATTTCACGTATGAATGTAGTTTTAATTCAAAATTTGACATTTCGGATAAATTGTTATGCTATATTCACATTTTTTTTTAAACAATAACTTAAGTTATTAGAATTAATATACAGTTACATGTCTTTGAATGATATTGTTTGAAGGAAAATAGTATTCAACCATATTATGCCAAAGAATAAAAATAAAAAATTTTTCATATTAAATAAATTAATGAACAATTATTGTCAATCAGGTAATCTGCCATATTCACTTTAGAACTATTTGTTTAGTTTGTTTAGTACCTGATTGACATAATTCTTCATTAATTTCTTTAATATATAGTAAATTTATTTTTATTCTTTGACATAATGCGATTGAAAACTGTTTTCCTTCAAACATTATCATTCTAAAACTAGTAACTTTATTTTAATTCTAATAACTTATGTTATTGTTTTTAAAAAAAAGTTATGAATATGGCATAATAATATAGCGGAAACGTTAAATTTTCAATTGAAACTACATTTATACATGAAATAAATGAACTTTTGAAGAATATTTTGACTCTAATTTTTGCGTTTTCGATCCTAAAGAAATCAACCACAAGAATTTGAAAACTATTTATTAAACCAAAAGTAGTTCAACAGAAGGATTATGTAATCGTAATCAAGGAGCTAAAACCAAAGAGAACGTCGGGTCCTGACAAAATACAACCTTATGGTTTAAAGGGATGTCCTTGCCTATTCCAAGTACCGTTGCTATATTTTCAATTTATCTGTAACAACTGAATTGTTTTCAGATAAATGGAAGAAATCTCGTGTTATTCCTATATTTAAAAAAGACGAGAACAAAATTAGAAATTATAGCCCAATTTCAGTATTATCAGCACTTGCCAAACTATTTGAAGAGATAATATGTAGTAAACTGTTTAGTTATGCACACAAGTGTATCTCTAGCAATCAGCATGGTTTCATGTTTAATAAATCTAAAACCAGAAACTTGTTTTTATTTGCTAATCATATTTAACGTTATTAATGCGGATTTACAGAACGCGTTTAGTAAAGTAAATCATAATTATTTGTTATTGTTTAAGCTCTCAAAATTTCGTTTTTATGTCCACACCTTAGAATTATTTTTAACGTGTGTACACAAACGTACATCTTTTTGCAAAATTTAATAATTTGTATTCTAACTAATGCAACATAAATTACAGTGTTCCACAAAGTTCGAGTATTGCTCCGTTTACTCTTAGTTCATGATTTACCTAAAGTTTCTCTAACATCGAAATGCTTATTATTACAGACAACATGAGACTTTTTTTTAAAGTCGATATTGCACAAGATTACATAAACATTCAAAAGAACCTTAACCTTTCAATGTGATGGAGTCTGAAAAACAAACTCCTTTTTAACATGTCAAAATGTCACATCTTAACTTCTTGCTCAAAGAAAAACGCTATTCTTGGAATTTACATACAAAATTAACCGTAAATACATGTTTGGAGCGTATTACACCGACAGTAAACATTAGAGTTACGTTATACTCTACTTTAAATTTTAAATTTCACATAACAAAAATTACAACTGAAGCATTTGGAGCATTGGTTTTTGATTATAAATTCTGAGTTAAAACATTGTATTGTGCACTAGTTGGTTCTAAATTAGAATAGTGTTCTACTATTTGAAATCAGCTTCTAATATATCAGAATTCATTATTAGAAACAGTTTAAAATCGATTTATATTTTAAATGTGACGGTATGTATCCAAATTACTTCACCATTAGAACGTGCATTCTCTGAAATTCTTTTCATATCAGGTACTTGTACAATGGGCGAGAATACCTCACGCTATTTCTAGTTTATAAGATAGCAGCTTGTTTTAGTAATTCGTAAGGGTTGATATCCTTATGCAGCTTAAAGGCGTCAAGCATAACTTAAACACATTTCTATTTATTCCATGAAACCCTTCGTTTAACATTTCATTGTATGCCTTTAATAAAATTGTTAAAATTATTTGACAATGTTAATCGTTTTATTATCATAGTTAATGAAATTGAAATTAATATCAAAAATTTATTTACTAATAATTAAAATAATTGATCCTCTACTGTTTTTAGCCAGTTTTAGTGTTTTAGTATGTACTATTATAGTTTCTTACTTTTGCAGTGTTAATTTGTTTAAATATTACCATAAGGTTAATATTATTTAGTGTTATAAGCATCGCAACTCTTGCTACCCATATTTAATTATTTTGATTTATCCAATGTAATTATTTTTTTAAAGAAAATTCCATATAATTAGTCAGAAATTTGGTTGGAATTTTAAATAAATAAATCATTACTCAACGGCGGAGGACATACCTTTTAAGTTATTGTGTAGCCGTAATCATATAATGCTTTACTTGTATCTAAATACCTCTAAAATATTATTAAACCATATCGGTAACGGAAAGGGAGACTTTTTCTTTTCAATAGGATGACTAACTCGGATATGTTCTCTGACATGCCTCAAAACTGCTCCTTATAACTATTAATCCAACTCAATTGTCAAGAAATTACATCGAACCCACCTAAATCACTATAGCTTATCACAAAACGAAAACAAATACAAGAATGCTCGCTTCGGAACATTTTGTTACAATCCCTCAGTTGATATTAATCTAAAGTATACTCCTTTAGAAATTTTCTATCGCCGTATAGATGGAGAAAACCTTTTAGCCTAGAATTTAACAGACATTTTATTGTATCTCAGATGCCTGATCCAAAACAAAAGGTGAAACACATTTGCGATTCCTTATGTCACAAACAAAAAGAAATAATAAATTATACTAATTCCGGAAATCCTACTGTCACTTGTATAAAAACAGACACTAAAGTAAATGAAGCAAATAATAAAAAGTCACGTTTTACTTAACCTTATGTTATATACAAAATTTTTAAGAATGGCATTTATGAATTACGAAATTTATTCACATATAACATCAAAAAGATGTACTAAAAGTTTTCGCTTTACCCTTTGTATCTATACAAACATCACAACAGTCATGTCCATCTCCTATTTACAGGTAACAAAGCATCATCAATCTAATTCTTATAGTAATTTATCCTACCTCGTCCAGGCTTACAAAGTTGTTTATCATTTAGTGAAACCATCAATTAGATCTATTGCTATTTACAAATAGTGATCTACTATATGCTCTAGCAAACATTTTGCAAAGCTAGGGAACTAACCCGAAGCAAACAGTACGTTTACTTCTGCTTGTAAATCTCACAGGTTTAGTCTTATATGAATCCATAATTCGAATGAAAATGTACGAAAACAATACAATATATATTTATTTTCTTTAAGCTTTTAATTTAGCTGCTGTTATTTTTCTATCGCTTTGAAAGTAGCTAATGCCAATGGTACAACTTTTGCCTTAATTTGTGGACCTGAATCAGCTTTTTCCCCTTGGTTTCGATTGAAATTTTGGTTACCTTAGTATAGTACTGCCTCCAAGTCTCATCAGCAATAATAAATTGACGCAAAAATTTAGATGTATTCCGTTTAAAGAGTTGCCAACAATACTTTGAAGTTGTTGAACGATTACGTTTTTGGTATATTGTTAACAAACGCGATACCCACCTTACCGAAATCTTTTTCATGCCAACATTATCGTATGAAATTGAAATCACTGTATCAATTTACAAGTTTAAAATCTTGGCAATCGCACGCATCTTTTACTACTGTTTCTGGGTACGGACATCTTTTGACCTACTGTATCGTTCAGCACTGCGAATGCTCGTACGAGCTCACTAAAAATCATTAAATCACTTTCAAAACATTTTAGATGATGGAACAGAGTCTGGGTAATACTTGTCAAACTAATATAACTAATCGGTAGGTGTTTTTAAAAATTGGCATTTTAACAAAATAGTGCCGATACTATTCTTGTAACGCCATCTCTTAAATATTTAATTGGCCTATTTAGGTAGCCTCGTATATCCCTAATGAATAATATCTGACTTCTGTCTCAATTATTATATTGTATAAATCTTACTTCTATCCTGATGGTGAAAGGAATATGCTTTGAGTGGAAAAACGTGATCATTTTGTTGTAAACATATATGCAAATTAATGAATGATCTAAATTTTATACTGGTGTACCAGTTATAAAGTGCTCAAATATCTATAAGCTGCAATTTTCTAGTTGAATTGATTGTACCTCAGCCATATTCAAATCGTTTCCGTACAGCAATACGAAGAAAAATATATAAATAGCTACATTTAGATTTTACACATCCGATCATTTCAGAAATATTTAAAATAGCTGCCTCCGATTCCTTATTTCCGTCAAAGGGTCGTTACCTCCTTTTAACTATTTATCTTTTGTCACGTTCTCAAAGAATGCCCTGTATATTTAAATTCTTTCATACGATATTGTACATTTCTTTAGTTCGGTGTTACATTTACACATCAATTGTATCTAATTTCTATTTATTTAAATTAATTTTAAAAAAGGTGATACGCCACTTTATAGCTCAAAGAATACAAGATTATTTTGTTTAAGGGATATGCGAGTCGTTTAAGAATTTCTAGAAGGTTACGCAAATAAGAACCAGTTTTATAAGTTCTTATCTCTTAGTAACATTCATTTGCAATAGAAATATTTTCTAATGTCATATAGGAACGCAAACAGTTCAGTTCGAAATAATTTAAATTAAATATTTCCTAAATTTCTGCTTTCACATGGTAAGTTAATCAATTTTACCGTATCAGCGTTTGCTGCGCTTTGGAGAACTTCAAGTTATTATGATGTAATAAATATCCGCTGCCATGTACATTACTTATTTATGGAATTTAATTAAAGTAAGATTTAATTTAAACTCAATTGGGAAGTCATTTTCCTAAGGAATAAATAGACTAAAACAAAGAATTAATTAAATGCACCTCGTATAATATATAAAATTAACCATTTTAGAAACGCATAGTAAAAACTCGTGACTTTAAAAGAACGCTATTTTATTTTCACAGACGCTGATATCAGCTTTGTTGGTTTAATAAGCAGTTGAAATTTAAAAACACACTCTTCAGGGTGATTTGAATGTAACAACTCGTGGGTAAATTACACAAGAAAGTACAAAAATAATTAATGTATATCATAGTGCAGCAACCTTGTTTAAAAGTTAAGTGTGCAAGCGGTACGATTACGAAACGCTTCAAGAAAACTGACGCCCATTCGAGGTAGTCACAAGCCTTAAACGAGATAGTTCGCGCATAATAAATGTTACTTTTGGTAATGTATTGTGTTTTCAATTTCCGATTTTAAAACTGCGTTTGTCGGAAGGTCGATATACACTCGGCTGATTGTGTCCAAGTTTGGGGGCTCCGCAAATAATTGGGATAATAAATTCAACAAGAACCAGGCAGGCATTTTTCTTTGTACCTCTGAAGGGCCATGAATGAATATGAACACTAGAGACAGCTTCCGTTGAAAATTCTGTAAATTAAAGGAACATCCCCATCGTAAGTGCTATTCACGTTCTTTTCCTAATTTTCAAGTAAATCGTAACCTAATGCTTAACTCATCCGTTACCACCACTGGCTAAATTAACAGCCGTTTGAGCATTAGAGTAATTCAATTAAGGGACAAGGCTTCCCACTTACTTGTTATGAAATAAATGGATTAAAAAATTTCAATTTGAAATTGTCAAGAGAAGTTTATTGTTAAAAATTTAAAGCTAAAAACTTTTGGTTTGCTAAAACTCTAAGTATCATTAAATCTACCACCTCTATTATAATTACGTATTTTATTTTATGAATCTAGAAAGCCTTGGGTACCCAATCAAAGATTTACTTTTTTTATACTTTTGAATGTGAACTTTTGTTGTTAGCAAAAAGAGGACCGCCTAGTGTAATTAAATTTTTAAATAATTGTTTCTGGCATTTTGGGACGACTAAATCTTGTACATTAACAAAATTGTGAACCCCTTTCTCGTTGGCTGTTGTATATACTGTTTCTAATAGAATTTAAGGCATATTATGAACAATTTTATATTTGATAAACTTTTTTATTATACCCATATGATTTATAGTCCGAATTTAATTATATAAACGTGTTTTATGCTAAATCGGTGTTCTTATTTCAACGATTTAAATTTTACATGAAATTTGAGTTATACAGTGCGTGTTCAAAAGTTTAAATCTGATCCAATAATTTTACAAATTACAGGAAAGTAATAAAGCATTCGTTTCAAAGTAAATTTAAAATTTGCATATCAATCTAAATTTTTGTTCAGCTTAATTATTAACAATACGGTGGTGGTCTATTTTAGAATCTGTCCTTAAATAATTCACACTAAGTAAAGTTCATTCTAATTTGTTGCGCGGCGTCAAATAAAACTGAAGGGTGTATCATAAGACACGTAGTTTTTTCCTTTGCAACCAAAATCGTTCTGTATCAATAAAGTACCAAATAAATGGCTACACCCCTAAGTCTATAATAAAGTTGGTACTCCACAATATACAGGAGCCGCCATAACTAATGAGAACTTTGAGTTTAGCATATCTTCTTTTTCAGTTCGATCCCGTATCTGCAGTACCATTGGTGTGTCTGTCTCCACTCCAAAGCTAGGTCTTACTATCTTAACATACAGGGTGTTTCCACAACACCAGTTAGTAGCAGTAACGATCTGAGAACAGCGGCGCCCACCTTTTACTGATTTTGTCTCCACCTAACAGTGTTCAACTGTGCAAGTACCGATGAACCAAGCTTCGCTCCACTGTACCTTTGCTGACCGTGATTAAGTACTCGTTATTTTATATGCCACGTGCATTATTTCCAGTTCATCCTGTAAAAATCGGTGACTCCTTCCAATTTCGTTGTATTTCTTCATTAGCAAGCAGTATATGATAAATGTGTACCTGTCTGTTATTAAGCTATTCATCAAGAGTTCTTCTAGTGTTTTCTCTAGACCATATGCTGACCCTGGTGTGAGCTCCAACCCGGAGTAGAAACGGTTTCCATCAGAGCAAAGCTGATTAGTCTCGTTGTTTCTTGTAGAACTCGTCCACAAGGGGTCCGTGTCCATCAACTAAGGTTGTAGGCAGGATGCTGAACTTTTTGCAGTTGCTTGGAAGCAGGTTACAACCTTTAATATCTTTTTTATACTTATTTAGCGTCCTACAACAAATAAAAACGTTTCTGCGCTATACTATTTATTAAAATCACTACTGAACTTGTTCTTTTACAAGCTACTCTCTACGATGGAATGACTGAATTAGTAATCTTAAATCGCTTCGGATTATACATTAGTCTAACATGCGCGACAAAAAATCTAGCAGCTGTTTTGTTCGAATTCAAGAAGACCCTTTAGGTCGATAGCTTCACTATCTTGTCGAGATCCTTTTGAATACAACCAGCAGCTACAATGAATTAACGAAACTATTTGTTGTCTGCGTTAATATTTTGCATTATTTTAAGATACCTTTCTTATTGTACCTTAATCCTATTATACTATTCGGAAATGTAGTTGAGTAAGTTATAAATTCAGCGCTACACGGATCACGTCAAATTACAATTTCCTAGATAAAATACAATTACTGTAAAGGTCAATTCCTTGTAGCTAGGTAACTTTTTATTCAGTTACTTATGGTATATGAATTACGCTTAGGTGGGCTCATGCTATCGCAGTACAAATCAAATTCAATATTGGCAAATAATTAACCTAAATTGTGCGTTTTCTTTATTTCTTTATATTTATCATTAAATAAGTATGTTTAATTATGAATTGATGATGACTATACTGCTGTTGCTTTATACATTGTTTTGCTTATCATGTTTATGATTGTTTATGTTTGTACTAAAATGTTATAAAAAAATCTTTATTCCTGAATTTGAATTACAATAATAATATCTATGATTAATTGAAGTTGAACTAACTCGTACAAATGTATGTTATAATCTAATTTGCTAGCCACTATCAACCTATTTATATAATACTCCTTATTTATGCATAGTTGCTGATATGCAATTTTATCTACATTTTCACAGAAAACTTATTTTATATAATTCTATTTCTACAGACATAATTTGTATGCTAAACTCAATACATTTTCCTGCTACACTGATAAGAAATGAGGACAACAATAATTAATTGTCTTTACTACAAAAAGATGGACATATTATTCACGTTAAGTCCGATTTGTTCAATCCTGCGCATGCGCCACCGCGCCCAAAACTAGCCGCACTCAAAATGGCCGACTTTTCCATTCCGAAAATGGCCACCGCCCACCCACAAAATGGCCGATCTACAAAATGGCTGACCCACGAAATGGCCACCGACCACCCATAAAATGACTAACTTCTCCCATCACTCACAAAAATGGCCCACTTACAAAATGGCTCACTCCTCCCACAACGTGACCGCCACTGACTCCTCCCACAAAATGTCCGCCAAACATCAAAAGTGAGATTATGTAGCGCTTTAATCTAGAATCAGCATACCATAGATACTCAGAGCACTTTCTATTTTCGGTGTCATTAATAAAATGAATTATAGTCGTAATTACAATGTTATTTTCGCTAAACCGGTTGGTGCCCTTTTTCTCCTTATAAACAAACTAGTATGGGGGTAAACTGCTCAATTGGTGGTATTCAACTTGTACTTTTATGTAAAAAGTCAGCTGCTTTAAATGCAGTAACGCTATTTGTACGTGTTGTAATCTTATGTAATCTTATACAAAACAAAGGTATGTAGCAACCAGGGTATTATTCAAAATAATTATCTTGTTTGGATGTGACAGGCTTAATGACGTTTTTACTTTTTACTTTACGACATTAAGATTCATGTTAAGGTATTACGGTAATGCTTATATGTATTTTTAATTATAATTCAGTTATTAAGGATATGTATCATTTATTTATTAGTATAAAACTTAGAGCTGAACTTGTGAGTTGTAACAAATTATTTTTATATACCGTTATTACAGATTATCGTTTTAAGATTCTCCATCTATTTGTAATTTTGTTACCAAATTCATTGAAATCTGTTCTAAGTTTAAAATATTGTAACGAAACTAGCTAATTGTTTTTACAATGTTTATTTATATTCACTTAATTCTACACTTATTTATAAGTAACTTACAAGATTCTAACAATAACTGCCCGAAGAGAACTCAATTCGCTGCTTACATAGGAAAGATGTTCTAGAAACAATTGAAATAGGAACATTCCAGAATATTACTTAAAATAATGATGTAATGCTATGACTCATTGCTGACCTAATTGAATTGACATACATAAATTACTGCAATGAGTCATTTGCGGATTACAACATCTATTTTATTACAAAGAAATCATTCTAGATGATTCTAGAATTTTACATTTATTGTTTCTAATTTTTGTTACAATATTAATGCTTGAGTGTATGAAGTAACATTTTGATATTATAATTAATGTACGTTAATAGTTGCAATCATCTTATTTGTTCAAGTGCATATTGAACAGTCTTAGTTAACCATATTTGCACTCAACCTTCTTAAATTCGATTTTAATTAATTTATTAAAAATTTCGCAGAAGTCTTTCAATAGATAGCACTGGCACGCATAGAATATCGCAAATTGTTTAAGATTGTGATTACTAAGATAACAAGACGCCATTTTGAACACTCCTTAATGAATTGACGCTTAAATCATTCTATATAAAAGACATGTAAATCTTAATTTATTAATTACTGAATGCAAGAAATTTATAGATACATTAGTTATCTGTTGATTGCCGCCCATTTTATGCGATTTGCATTTTCATTTTAATTATCAATTTGAACCTGTATGTATATATATATTCATGTATATATATTCAAAATTTACTTGTATAATTCAAACTCGGAGAAATTAAACCTACATTGCAGTACATTGTTTTTTTTTATTTATTCTACAATCTATACCTATAATAACTATTTCGCAAGGGTTCTATTCAAGTATTGGTAAGTAGATAAGCACAGCTCAATTTGAAGAACCTACGACTTCCTCAGTATTTTGTGCACAACATAAGCCCTGAAATTCCTTTTACCAACAAGATTATAATTTTGTTATATTTTACTTTAATAGGTTATAACGTGTGTAAAAGAACTCGTCTTATCAGAGTCACATATGGTTAACAAACCGTATGTCCCAGAATGATTTGCAAAAATGTACATTGTAACTACCAAAAGCAATTTAGTTGTTAAAAGTATGTAGTTAAAATGTCGGGATATCATTTGTGAACTACGCTTTGACAAGGCACGTTCGCTTTAAACATTTTAGTTTAAGCATTATTTGGTACGACTGTATTTACAATAAAAAACATCAATTGCCAATAAATTTACTTAATTACATTTAAATTAGATTTAATAAAGAAAAAACAATTATAAAAGGTGAGTAAAGTGATTCTCATTCACTTCCAAACACAAGCGAAGTCGTTTTTGGATGTTATTAAAAACATTTTGTAAAATTAGTCGACTGTTGTTTAATTCATCACACTTAGTAATGATTTTCTGACGCAATTCATCAATGTTCGCAACATGCGTTTTAAAAATCGAATTTTTTACGTATGGTCGCACAAAATAATCCAAAGGTATTAAATCACATGACCGTGCTAGATAATTAATTTCACAGTCCCTACTTATGGTTCTGTTGTCGAAATATTCACGTAGAAAGGCGATGGTTTCTTCAGTTACGTGTGAACTTGCTCCATCCAGTTGGTAGAACCCAGTCTGAAGCTCGTCATCGTGCAGCTAGTTAATAAATGAAGTAAGGATTTCATCACGGTACCTTGCTGCTGTTAGGGTACCATCGGAGAAAATTGATCCTATTAACCTGCGTTTGCTAAATCCAATCCAGGAGGATGCATTGCTGAGTCTCTGTAGAAGTAGGGATTTTCTGCACTCCACATCCTCATATTTTGGGATTTGATGTAACCGCTAATGTGAAACCAAGCTTCGTCTGAGAAATAACACCTTTCTAGTTGATTTTTGTTCATATTGTGCAGAAACCACTGACAAAATTCCCTTCTAGCTTCGTAGTCT
>JAHWXV010081103.1:0-17065 GCA_024586415.1 Phrixothrix hirtus
CTGAGGTAGAATTAAAAAATTGTTAACCATATTATGCAATAAAATCTTGTACACTATTAACTAAACTAATTAACTAATTTTAAAAATAATGATTTATAACCAAACAACTAAGCAAGATACACATTGAAAATTTGGTAATAATATTATGTGAACTTGTTATGTGCTAACATATGTGGATAAAATTGTTTAAAAATAAAGGAAATTTGTAATATACAGTGTTATAAAATTGAATAACCTATTGTGTCAAGAAATTAATATAAATTATACTTAGGTTTTGTACGTCAGTTTTAAAATTCATACTATTACCATTTTTGTTAATATGACAGATTTCTAAAAAAGGTCTTCTTTGCAAATTACTTTCGGAAGCTAAAATGGTGGTGTTTTCATAGTCTGCTGTTCTAGCTGCTGAGTTCTTGTTGTAAATTAATTTATCATAAGAGGACACCTTGTCGTTCGGGTGCTCCTTGTAACTTTTAAAGTGAACGACTGGCGCCCTATTTGTTCTTTACTTTACTTTGTTTCTATCTCAAGCTGACTTTGACTTAATCCAAACCAAGAGGAGATACACCAACTTTTTACCAACATCACTTACACCATACCACCCCTACTCTACCGCTTCGCTACTGAGCTAGAAACCGTGGCAAACTAAGAAATACACAAGTTCTAAAAAAAAAATCATTACAACCGATTTTAAGAAAATCGCGAAAAACTAAAAATTCGGGAGGTATCTAAAAATGACAGAAATAAAGTGCACCTTCCGGATCTTCGATTTTAACAAAATTCTTGATTTTGCATTCAAGGGTAGCTATAACCTCAAATATAAATTTTGATATGGCGAGAGGGTTCTCCCAGTTACTTGACTTATGGAAATTTTTTTGAGAAACCACTTAGATTATATGATAGGGTATTAAATAGCTAAAAAGTATAGTAAATTTAAAAATTAATCGTTGCTGCCGATTTCAACAAAATCGCGAAAAACGAAACAGTGACTGGAGTAAAGTGGTTAATCGATTTTAGTCGAGTCATTGCGGTTACCTATGCGGATGGATATAAACTTAAATTTAAAATTTAGTTTATTTATAACTTTTAGTTTTTGAGATATCGTATTCACACTTATACACACACACACACGCACGCGCGCGCACGCACGCACGCACGCACGCACCCACGCACACACAAACACACACACATACACATACACACACACACAGAGGACCCGAAAATGTATATTTCCACTAAAATTTCGACATTGAAGATTTTGGACGAAAACAATACTTGTGTTTTCAAATAGTACACAGGAGCCATTTGTGTAATCATCATCACAAGGTAGGTCCGATAGGCTATTAGACGAGGCAAGCCTCCCTTTTAAGCACATGTATATGATATAAAATGATAGGGCTATTTATGAATAAAAGATTGATATAAATTATAAAAAATGGTAATAATTCTTCCTACATAACGCGCGTAATTCGAATTCTAGATAAGTAAAGTTACTGAAAAAGTGAAAAGCTCTACAAATTTAATGTTAACATATGAACATTTGTATGACTAGTTGCCATAAAAATCGCATAGCCTGACAAAATTACAAGTAAGCGAACAAAGAATTACATTTTTAAATAATCATAATATAACTGCACTTGTTATGTGCTTAAAATGGAGACTGCCATCATCGAATAGCGTGCCGGGGCTACTTTGTGCTGATAATCCCAAAAAAAGTTGAAAAGCGATACACGAGGGCTCCCGCGCGCTAGCAAGATTTTGTTCGTTTACCTACAATTTTGTTAGATTATGGAATTTTTGTGGTGACTAGCCATGCAAATTCCTTTGTCAAAATTACATTTGTAGAGATTTCCACTCCTGCAGTAATTTTATTTATTTAAAATTTAAATTACACGCGTCATAGATGTGTAGTAGAAATCTTTCCCATTTTTGTATTCTCTTTATCATTATATTTCATTTAATACTCGAGGTAAGCTTTATGTAATCTCTGATATCACTAGTGCAGCTGATTAAGTATTAAATGCGTAAGTGTATATTAATCTGTGTGGTGCCGAACGTTGGACTTACTTTTAATCTTTCGAATAAATTGCAAGTGTGTTAAGCTGCGTGAGTAGCATCATCGTGATTTTTGATATATTTTTCTCAAAAAACGAACCTTTAACTAGTATTTTGACCCTGTAAGCTGCATGTTTATTATTTAGTTAACATAACAATGTGCATGCTCACGCTTCGTTACAATTGTTCAACTTGTTTCTCTATTACAATTTAACTGATAGACCTTGATGTTAAAATGTTTATTTTTAAAAGTAAAGACTGTAGTTTTCCCATTGATATTCTGTTCTATTTTACTTTGTTCAGTATTTAATTCTAACGAAGCTCCCTTATTTTAATTTGTAGCAACTTGAATCGTTTTTTTTGTAAAATTGGAAGAATAATTAATCGATAAGAATGACCGTACATGTTAATGGAGCTTACGCCATTTGAAAAGGCTTGCTAATTGTATCAAATGCATTAGCGTTCTGCCGATAGCACGCTTAAGTACTAATTAATAGAAGTGGGTATACGAGTAAGTTGACATTATATTATATTAATCTTTATAACTATCTTGGGTGCTAGAACAACTGAATAACATATTCCTACATTTTGTTCATAATTTTCATATTCAAGGGTAGTTACAAAAATGTTCATTTTTCTAAACTTGTATAAGTAATTAACAGCTTGTAAGCGAAATGATGTTTACATTCATAAGAGAAGTGCTACATTTAAGTTAATATAAAGCTAACAACGTGGATTGATTAATTATAAACGGAAATATTAAATTGATTCTGATTTCTTTCAACTTAAAATTAATGATAAGGTAGTTGAAGCTAACATTTAGATGTCTGTAACGAATATAAATTATCTTTTCTGTAATAAATGGATAAATTATAAAATAAGCAAAATTATTATTTTCAAACTACTGTCTAACATCGTTATAAATTAATACATATAACTAGAGAAAATGAGAAAATCAATATGAGTATTATTTGTTAGCTTTACCCAAATAATTGTGTAAACATTGTTTCTACCTTTTAAAACATTTTATATAGGAAATTGTAGTCCTGTGTTGAATCCATGTTTAACGCACATTATATTTATTCAACGTAATATACAAAGTAGCCAAAAAAGATAATAATTTTTAATATTTTGGGATGAATATGATAGT
This sequence comes from Phrixothrix hirtus, assembly GCA_024586415.1. Lineage (NCBI taxonomy): Eukaryota > Metazoa > Arthropoda > Insecta > Coleoptera > Phengodidae > Phrixothrix > Phrixothrix hirtus. Next base: position 3,206 of record JAHWXV010081103.1, read on the forward strand.
ATTGAAATATTTTACTTTAATATTAGTTACACCTGTGAAGAAAAATATTAAAATTTAACATTTATTAATTAAAGGTTATCGTCTTTTTTTTTGAGTCTCACAGGTTATATCAACGCAATTGGTTTAAATTTATCACTCAAGCTTCTGTAAGATGGCAGAACGTCGTAAATGTAATTTAAAATTCATACTTGGTTCATCTTAATAAACAAACACTCTTTAAATATCATTATAAAAGGTAATATGTGTTTGAATCAATTTAACGGTAGTGTCATCTAACACATCGCTAATAAAAGCGACGTCGTTTATATTTTAACAATCGACTACTTGTTTAACGACAATAGCAAATTGTTGAACCCTAATATACGCGAAGTCCTTAAATCAAAACCCCCGAACATCTATCCCCATACATTAACGATTATCGTCAATCGTTGTCTTTAACTATTGAATTTTTGGCGATACGAATTAACCAGTCGCTAGTCGTATTAACGGGTATTTAAGTACTTTATGGCGTTATGTTTAGTTGTTGATGAAATGATTTTAGATGAAATACAACAAATCGAGAATATGTAAGTATTATAATATGGATAACTGTATAGCACATTGTGTGTAATAAAAATATACAGCGTTACTAATAATTAATTTTGTATAGGGAGAATTTAAGGTTGGAAAGAAGAAGAATTCGAGATCACAAAAGTTCATTTTAATTACCCTCTACCAGTTTTAAGGAGTTATTTAGATTTAGTAAAGAAATGGCCCGTGAAATAATTGAAATGGTAAGGCCTTACTTGTCAGAAAATACTCGCTCTACAGCAATTTTAAAATTCGCTGCAAGAGGTGCTCAATTGTTCATGAATGTAACAACTATTTTATACAAATTAGATCGTTTTATTCAACAATTAACGATATTCTTTAAAATACATAAATTGAAGTTTTGCTTTTAGCTAATTGATTGATTCAGATGTAAATTTTACTATTTTAGATGTTATATACCATTTTCAAATTTCAAAATTAGATATAAGAGATTAGAAATAAATACTCTTCTATAAATTAATTTATATAAGCTGGAAATTGCCCAGAATTTGTTATTTGATACATGATAGATAACTACAACATTTGCTATTGTCGCTAAACAAGTAGTTCATTGTTAAAATATAAACAACGTCGCTTATATTAGCGATGTATTAGATGGTACCACCGTAAAGCTGTTAAAAATTAACGTTTTTGTTACAGATTGCCTTTTCGTTAAGTTAAAAAATTTTTCGCATTTACCTTTGATTGTTATCTGTAATTTTCACCCACTAAAAACTTGTTTAGCTAATTCAATTTTAAGATGATGGTAATACTAATACGTAAATTAAGGTACACAAAATTAGCGTTTCATAAAGAAGTTAAATTACACCTTGTATAGGTTTCAGTATGGCAATTTAAAGTCGGGGAAACTTTAATACAAATAATGTTGGAAATATTGAATCCCTTTGAAATAAAATAATAGTTGTCGTTGATCCAGGTTGACACAATAACAAATTATGGTACCGCAGCACTTGCAACATACATCGTATACAGAACCCAATCAAACATCAGCTAAATCACATTGAATTTTGTAAACATTGGTAAATATAAATCATTTATCCTGGTGAAATAATAGATAAAGCCCATTAGAGTAAGCAATGTAAAGGTTAAATAAATATTATTGCATTATATTATATATATATATATATATATATGTATATATATATATATATATATATATTATATATATTATATATATTATATGTATATATTATATATATATATTACATTAACTAAGAAACATTCTGAGTAATTCAGTGCAAGGAAAATTTTGATTTTGTTAGCAAACATTGACATGGACAAAATAAAAACACCTGTATAGCCTGGTACTGTCGCTATATTAAATGACGTCATCCCTAAATAAAAGGTACATATGTCAAAATGTCCGGTTCGTAGCATACATAAAAATAATCATAGTGTAAATATTTATACTCGGCCACAATGTTCAGACAAACCAATTAAATACATTCGTTTTCACAGTTTCATTATATCACCTACTTTATCAAATTATAGTTTATAGCCTGCTCTGGCAAAATATAACAGTATGCCATACCCCATTATTAGCCATATAAAGTGACGTCACAATTTAATAACAGCACAGCTATACCAAATATTTTGTGTTTGTCTAGGTCAATGATTTGTCACGCAATCAAATATTTCCTTGTACTGGATGTCGTAGAAAATTCCACTGTCGTCTATTGAACTATATATGTAATGCTTTTGATTAAAATAAGGTAAATATTCTTTTCTACACAACTCTAGGCGAGCGCGCGCGTGCGTGCGTGAGTGTGTGAGAGAGTGTGTGCGTGCGTGCGTGCGCGCTGGCGCGGGCGCGGGCGCGGGCGCATGCGCGGGCGCATGCGCGTGCGCGTGTTTGTGTTTGTGTATGTGTGTATGTGCGGGTGTGTTTGTGCGTGGGTGCGTGCGTGGGTGCGTGCGTGGGTGCGTGCGTGGGTGCGTGCGTGGGTGCGTGCGTGGATGTGTGCGTGCGTGCGTGCGGGTGAGCGGGGTGCGGGCGTGCGGCCGTACGTGTCCGTGTGCGCGTGCGCGCGTGCGTGTGTGTGTGTGTGTGTGTGTGTGTGTGTGTGTGTGTGTGTGTGTGTGTGTGGGTGTGAACAGGATATCTCGAAAACGAAAAATCATTTAAGTTTATATCCATCGTCGCACACGACTGCACCAATTTGATTAAAATTCAATAACCGGAAGTGCCACTTTACTCTTGCCATTTTTTGGTTTTTCGAGATTTTCTCGAAATCGGCTTTAGCGATGTTTTAAAATTTTATATTAAAGTTTCTTATCTACTGTACATGAGATGTTAAGAATTTAATTCAAATCTGATGATCAGAAGTGCCATTTTATTCTTGTAATTTTTCTTTTAAATTCTATGTTTAAGTTTCTTATCTTCTGGACATGAAAGGTGTAGAATTTAGTTAAAATCTAATGACCGGAAGTGCCACATTATTCTTGCGATTTTGAAGTTTTTTACGATTTTTTTGAAAACTTTTTTAACAATTTTTTTGAAACTTGCTACGGTTCTTATGTCTTTTCCGTGATATTAGAGCTTTTCCTGAAAAATTCCGTTGAAGCGAGTTATCAGGGACAATCTCTCAAGTTAAGCAGTGCATTGCGTGTTCAGTAACTTGGATGGGTGTTAGTTACAATTATTGTTTCCAAAATAAACGTAAATAATAATTTAATCATTTGTGGACACTATTTCCATATTTATGTGTGTAAGACAAGGTCGTGTGTTGTCACACACCAGAGTTTTAATTTTCATTTGATCGTCTAAGCTATTTAGTAACGTAGCTGTTCGAGTCAAAGGTAAAGATATTATCTGTTTCCAGCTCTTCTCGTATTACGAAATCTTGCGCTAATTAAATAGAGGTTACTTTTCAGTTGCCTTATGCTGGGAACGCATCGTTTTTGTAAAAATTAGAACTTATGCAGCACTTGGAAGTTTAACCTCACCTTTTTTATGTGTGCAGTCTGACGTGTAAAATATAAATGTGAAGTTAATGGATAATAAGGATATCATTGGAAATTTTATGGTGAAGATTTATACATCTGTTATTTAGAGATGTTCCTCAGTCATATCGTTTATTTGGGTTTAAAGATTTTCATGTTGCAGAAATCCCCCGTAGTTTTGAATTCAAAACATCCGAGTTGTATGCTACAACTGTTTAAATTATCAACTCTATGATTGATGATGACCCCGGTAATTCCACTCATGAAAAGTCGCTTTTGTTTTATGATTGCGTCATTAACAATAATTGTTGCATTAAATACTTCAAATATTTATAGGGTTGATTAAATTATTACTATTTATTAAGGGCAAATTTTATGCGGATGGCGCACAGTTCAAAGGGCCAAAAAAGTTTACTAAAAGTTAAAAAATGAATTAATTCACTTGGGAATATATAAGCGTTTAGAGGGTCGCTGAATTCAATTTAACCTATACGAGTAAAATTGCAAAATTCAAACCGGCGCAACCAAAATGTCGCACTTGCTTTTTAATAAATGAATGATTGACGCGTTTTAGAAGTCGCCAAACTCAAATTTGGCAATGAAATTTCAAAATTTAAAATAGCGCATCCAAAATGGAAGCGTCTTTTCTTAAAAAAATGGATGATTGACGCGAAAATGGGGCCGCCGAGTTCAAATTTTGGAATGAAATTTCAAAATTCAAAATCGTGGATTTGCCATTATTGTCAGCCTAATTTTAATTTTCTAATTTCTTGAAGAAACATATAAAGTTGTGAAATTATATGTAGAACTGATTATTAACACATCTCATTGTTCAAATTTTCTGAAAGTTACAGCTTTTATAGACCAATAATTTCCTTTACCAAAATGAAAATTAACAAAATATGCATGTATTTTGCATTACTCTCTAAAACAGTTTAATATACATATACAACATACATAAGTCATTATATTACTATAATAATTAGTAATTGTTATTTTATAATATAATAATTGTATTATTTTATATTAAGATTATCTTATCTTTTATAGCAGTAATTGGCTATCCTTTGGCAGATAGAGAAATTTCACTAACGGATTTAATTAACTGACTAATCTGAGGCGTGAACTACTTAAGGGTATGAGAAACCAACTTAATTTTAAGGATTTTATTCCCTTTCCTTGGGATCTATGTCCCTTATTTGCAGAACAATAGATTTTGTATTATTTCTACTTAAAAGGTTGAATATAAGCTTGTTGTTTATTTTCTTTAATTCATAGGTTTCCCCCAGTATACATGTGTTTTCTAATAAACAACAACAATCGCAAGATTAGTAATTATATTTTAAGACAAAAGATCAAGATCGAAAGATTAAATAATTTTATAGACAAGCCATAACTATACGAATGCAAATTATAATAATAATGTTCTTTATTAAATTAGCATTATTGCCTAAACAACTAAATTACTATTGCTAATTACTAATTTAATCATAAGGCGGAGTTCAGCAGAGTTGTTCTTCCACTTAAACCTTGAAGAAGAATAGAAAGAAGAAAATTAGAAAAGATTATTTACATTTAGATATTTGCATAAAAGCTAGACCAGTAAACAACAATTCCTAAATCTATAGTATATGTCTATAGATCAGATTCGTGTGATATATCAAACTCATCAACATCGTCAAATTATTCGTGAGATATGTCAATCCTCGTCGGATTTTATGCACATTAAATACAAACGATACTGTGTTTTAAATTCTTGATAAGTGAACGTCTTGAAGACAGAGGGTAAGGTGTTATAAAATTTGATATTATATGAATCGGACCTTTTAAATGCAAAATTAGTATGATGTGGTATGTTAACAAGCCCCCTATGCCTCAAGTTGAGACGATATACATCTGTTCTAAAAGATATATACTTATCTGGAATAATTCTTTACTATAATTTTAAAAAACAAGACTTCAATTGTCTACGACTGTTGATATTCAGCCATTCCATCTTTTTTAATTTGTAGGAGGCATGCTCGTGTTTCCTGACACCGTAAATGAACATTCTTCACGAAACATGTAATTTTTGTATTCGATTACTAGTAACTGTGGTCAAACACGGACCATAAACAGCATCACAATAATTCAATTGCGACAGTACTATAGCATACATAACGTCTTTTTTATATCTGCGCGCAAGCAAGAGCGATTTTCGTAAGGCATTTTAAGATTACAATATGTTCGTTGAAGGCATTTGCTGATATGTAGTTCAAACCTAAGTTTAGTATCCATAATAAGTCCTAGATTCTTTATATTGCCAATAAATGGGATTCCCACATTGTCAACTGAAATTTGCACAGTAGATTCGATGGATTTACAATTAGCTTTGATACTAAAGCTAATACATAATGTTTTAGATGGGTTGATAATCAATGAGTGCTGTATAAAAATTTTTAATAAATTGTTCAAATCAGAATTAATACTATTAGCGGCAGTTACAACGTCATCAATATTAAATGAGTAATATAATTTGCACGTCATCTGAATATATATGTATATTACGATTCTCGATGGATTTGGGAAAATTGCTAGTGTAGACAATATAGAGCAAGGATCCAAGTATCGAGTCTTGTGGAACACCTCTCTTTAAAGTTAACGCATCTGAATAGACACTATCTAAAGTTAATCTTTGCATTCTATCAAATAAATAGCTCTCGATTAATGCTACTGCTTGTGGTGGCAGGCCGACATAATGGAATATTGATAGAAGAATTTTGTGATTGATCATATCGAAGGCTTTACTGTAGTCTAAATGGACAAGAATGTTGTATAACTCTTGATCTGTTGCTTTGAAAATATCATCTGTAATTTTCAGGAGAGCAGTTGTATAGTTATGATCAGGACGAAATCCCGATTGTATTTCATGAAGAATGTTGTATTTAGTAAAATAGTCTCTGAGTTGTTTGTTTATGGTCTTTCCAATAGCTTTAGATAGTGTCGGAAGCAGACTTATTGGGCGCAGATTTCTAAAGGAAGTTGGTTCAGTTACTTTAGGAAGGGGTACTATAATAGTTTGTTTCCATAGAGTAGGGGACGTAGACGTTTCGAGAGAAAAATTAATGATATGGGTAATGTAGGGAATAATATAAGGGGAACACATTCTTAAGAGTACTATATTAAGCCCATTTGCACCTGTACTTTTGATGTTATGTAATTTAGTATTTTGACTACATCATCTTCTCCCACTGTATAAAAATTAAATGAATTTTCCAAACCTATTAGGTTTATGTTATTGTAAAATTGTAATAAGTGATTATCAGGTGACTGATAAAGCGGAATAGAGTTAACAAAATAATCATTAATTTTATTAACATCTCTAAAAGTGGGTGGTATAGATTTCGATTTCTTGTTCCTAAGAATATGAAATGTTTTAAGATTTTTCCATAGTAATGTAGTATTACTTGTACGAAGAGAAAATTCGAGAAAAGATTTTTTTTTCTGTGTATCGAAGATTATTGAAGTTCCTTAAAGTTTTATAAAAATGAAAATGAGATGAATCCCGAGATTCTTTGTATCGTTTTAAAGCGTTATTTCTTAGGGTTATCATTAATTTAATATTAGGTGTTATCCAAGGTTGAGGGGGTTTACTGTAGAGTGTTTTAATAGAAAATGTGAATTAATTAGATTTAATAACAAATAATTGAAATCGTACACTTTATCATTACAGTTGATAAAGTTATAAGTAAAGTAAAAAGGTAGAGATTGCAATTCATTATAAAATAAATTAATATCAGAATTATGAAAATTTCTATAAATCCTAAAACGTTTTTCATTAGTTTTGATTGCTACATTTAGTTCAAATATTATAAATTAATGATCAGAAATATCAAGTATGTCCGTAATCTTACATATCTTTAAAAATTCAGAATTTGCTGTTATTATGAAAGCAATTAAAGTTAGTGATGCATTGGTAATTCTTGTAGGACTATAGGATACAAATGATTGTTTCCTGATAAGTACAAAACGTTTTTATCAGTGTTCTCTAATTCATTGACAAAGTCAACTACGTTCTGTTTGGGAGGCCTGTATATTAGTCCGAGTGAAATAGATAGATTATGGAGTTTAATTTTAATCCAGATCTGTTCTATACTATTAGAAGTATCGATGAGTTTACATTCTATAGTACTTTGAATATAAATGGAAAGACCTCCACCTCGTTTCCCATGACTATCGCAGCGAAACAGAGTAAACCCTTCAATTTTTAAATGCTTAGAAAAATTTCTAGGAGAAGTCATGTTTCCATAATACATAATGCATTAAGATTAGACGACGTTATAATATTCCTTATGTAGGTTAGTTTTGTGTACACCGAACGTGCATTAACATATCCTACAAGTTTTTTGTTTTTCATAACTGTAATTTGATTCTGTGAATAAGCGAATAAATAGCACTATTAATATATTAAAATATAAATGTAAATTTAAACCTATGCGATAATAATATGTGTGTAGATAATACTTTAATCATTGCCCTGCAACATATAAATAAACAAGATAGGTAATCGTTTAATTCAAATCAGCCAAGGATGAACTGAACTGTATTGTTATTATTTAATATAAATTTTACCTCCATTTGTGCAAACGTTTTTTGGTCCATATTTTTTCAAAGCTTCTTGTAGTATAAAGTATCTAAGTTTTGTAAGATCTTCTTTAATCGTAATATTGCTTCCTTTTAGTAGTTTCTTATTGCTGTAGATAACATTTTTAATATTTCTTCTTACGAATTTCACGATGATTGGTTTGTAATTGGTAGTCGGTGGCTGGAATCAATGTCATCAGAAGACATATCGATACTCAGCTTATCTTTGCATAGTTTTCTAACAACTTCTTCTGTATTCTCGTTTTTATTTTCGCGCACACCAAAGATCCTTAGATTATTTGATCTTGTATATTGTTCCAAGTCACCATGTTCTTTTTTTACATCTGCCAATTCTAGTTCATGATTTTAAATTTTAGTTTTATAATCCTGCATTTCAATTCGAATTTGTTCTTTAATATTTGATACAAATGTATCGATCAGTTCTTTCAAATTTAAAACCCTTTCGATCACTTTTTGTAACATCACTTCATCGAAGTTAATATTTTGATTAGAGCGAGTTTCAGGCTTATCAAGCATTCTATTTGATTTGAAATTGCGTAATTTAGTAAATAACTCTAACGTATTTCACTATAAATGTAAGCACGTTGCAGGCACAAATACTTCTACCCACGTCAGCAGTTCATATACATATACAGTTCATATACAATAGACCTTACAATGGTGCGAGACTTAAAACGTAAACACCGTTACGCCCAACAACGGTACTGATGGCCACTACATCTTCAGAGTAGGGGGCATTCCAGGTAAAGTGCACCAATACCGTCCGCTCTCTAAAGGAAGTCGCTGAAAACGCGTACAATGAGTCAAGATATACAGAGGATGCCACTGCTCCAGATAAGCCGCTCAAAGTATGGAACTATCCTTCGAAACAGATATAAACAGTTCCGTGGCCTCTAGCTGATTTGTTCCGCGGTTGCCTGTTAGTAGGGCCCCAAGTATTATTATCAATTAAGCTCCTGATCAAAAGGAGGTACCTTAATTAGTAGATATCCTCTGAAATACAAGTATTAGCAATTGCCTTCTTCTACATTTAAAATAAAAGTCTTGTTGAATAATACGACATATATTGTTAAAGAAATGGCCTATTTAGCTTCCACACACATATAACAGGTTACAAAAGTAACAGGAAGCTTTACCGTCTCCTGAATTTGACCTGATTCAGGAGGTGCGGGAAGAATTACTCAGTCTGACACACCCTAAAATTAGGGTTATACATACTAGGTACAGTCCATAATCGGGACAGAGGGTATGTAGTAAAAGGGGCTCCCCTCGCACGGGAAGGTTTAAACTGGCCTCTACAATTGGTTGGCAGCCGGGGCTTTGGCTTAAATTGAATTCTTGCAGTTAGATGTAGATATATTCACTTATACTTTTCACAGACCAACAATAAAGAAGCAAAGGAACAATATTATAAAAAGGTACATGAGTTTTATTCGTCAATTTACCGGGATTCTTGATTCCCTGAACCAGAGTCATCAATCTTTATTTATTTCTGGATTTGTGCGTCCACAGAAGAACGTAAGACGTCCAAAAACTGGGGTGGAGAAAAAAAGCAGGTCAATCCCCAGAGATGTGCTATTCCATCTTTCAGGCTTAGTAGTCCAACATACTACATTATGCTGAGTCCTTATACTCACACATCTGAACACTATAAACAAAGAATCAACACACACGACCGAATCTTAAACAAATACGCGTCGAATCCATACCGACAAAAATATCGTCGAAATCCACCAGATGTGAAAAATTATATTTAATTGTCACAGGAAGCTCTCTGTTTATTATTTTTTTGTTATCCTTGCCAACAACGCTGTTTTAGAAAACAATACGGCTGCAAATTCAAACGAAAAATATTTTGTTTATTAGGCGCGGAAGGTCAACAAAATCTGACATACTGTCTTACACCAGAATCAACTCTAGTCGTAAAATGATGTTTAATTTAAATAAACTACTTTGGGGATTTAGAGTTATGAATCTTTTTTAAATTCAACTGTATGCAATTGACAAAAATGTTTACTTAATTTTAGCTGGTTCGTATTATTTCTAATTAAATTACGAAGTTGTTTTCTCTCTGTGCTCTATGACGAAGGCCTTTGATTTCAATTCCATAGTTTTGCGAGTTTAATACTACGACAATCAAGTGATCACTTCCGACAGGTTTTGTGGCGCGTAATAATACGTTGGCTTTGAAATAAACTCGGATTAAACGCGTATCATTTTTAAACAAGCCTCGCATGATGTACACTTTTCGGACATTATTTACTTGATTACTCAGTTCTAGTAATTTCTCTCAGGGCTCTGATAGTAGCGGACTTCACATTAGATTTATTTAATTTGTATGATCTTGGCGTGTTGTCGACTTAGTTACATGGCAATTAATATGATCTTTTTATTGATATTTCGCGATGTAGTTTTAATGCTCACACTTGCACGAAAATATTTCGATATCCTGTCATTCAGGCTTTTTATAGGTTTCTTTTAGTTTCCCTCTCATGATTTTTTTGGTGAATTAGCTGCTTGTATTTTAAACTGGACTTACTTTCTTATCTACTTTGAAGACGTTCAATTTTCTCGGGATCAAACCTAATCCTATGTAGTGTTTTGTGCATTTCCATGGTTGCGGGCAACTTATATTACAGTTGCTCTTTTGAAGTTTTTTATTTTTGTTATGGCAAATCTGAACTTTGTTTACTTCACTTAACTTTGAAATTTTGTTCGTTTCACGATGGCATCGTTACACTTGTTCACAGCTTATTATTTCGAAAGATTGTAACAGTTTAAATTTCATTTCTAAAATTCTAGCTAAGCAATTAAATGTTTCATAATCGTAAAGGTTAAGAATTGTATATAAAATAAATTTATCAGTTTGGGAACAGCTAGTTTTGTGTGCGCGGATATTCTGGCACCGTTAAAGATTTGACGATCACATCCCAGCAGACAGCGCGTCGCCTTGCGCTAGTGCCATTCTTATCAAGTGCTTTTAAGTGAGAGATGTATATTTTGGGGCGCCTGTGTTCTACACGGGGTAAGCACGATATAAAAGGTTTTCTTTATTGCTTCCTTTCCTTTCTTTTATTTATATAATGTTTCGGTAAGTTGGTTATTGTTTTGGTACGTTGTACATAAATGACGTTTTTATGCCGAGAAATCTGTTGTACAATGGAAATTGTTCTGATAGAACATGTCAGGTGGGCACATTGTAAGCTACAGCCCATGTAACCACTTTAAAATTTTGTTATGACACCGTTGATGTATGATCGAGCACCAAAATACGAATGTGGTTGGTGGGTTCGAAAATCAGAGTAGTGGAAGTTTTACGGCAACTTCATAATAATCCATCAGAAGAGCGTATGGAAATAAAGAAAACATTGGAAAAGTTGCGTGAACGATTTTATGGATAAACTATGGGGATGGTGTTAAGCAGTGGTTCTGAAAATGTGTAATATGCGCTTCTGGGAAGGGTACCCTAGAGAAGTGAAAATACCCACGAAGGAATATAATATGGGTAGCCTAATTTAAAGAGTAGCGATTGATATAGCGGGCCTGTTTTCTGAAATAGAAGCAGGAAGAAAACACATTCTAGTTCCAATTGACTATTTTGGTAAATGGACGCAAGCATACGCTTCACCAAATCAAGAGGCAACTACAGTAGCCGAGACCTTGGTGAAAGAACTGTTTAACCGTTTCGAAATTCCTTTGGAATTACGTTCAGACCATGGAAGAAATTTTGAATCAACCTTATTTCAAAGCCTCTGCCAACTGTTGAAGATACGCCAGACCAGAAAAATTGCTCTTTAATCACCGTCAGATAGAATGGTGGAACGCATGAATTTAAAAATGGTAAAATATTCATCAAAAGTTGTCTCAGACTAGGAACGAGAGTGGGGCCAGTACGTATAATTATATTTATGGCATATCGTTCAGCTATAAACGAGACAACAGGAGAGCCTTCAGCTAGAGTATTGTTTGGGCGTGAAATTAGGCTACTATGTAATTTAGAGTTCAGTAGCAAGCCTAGAGAGGGGTGGTTGCTGTAAATGAACATGGCGGAAGTTTTCGAAAGAAATTAAATGAAAATGAGAGAATTCACAGTAACATCCAAATTACCAATGATGGAATAAAACTCTACTATGATGTAAGTTAGAAAACAGGAGGATTTCAACACAATGATCTTGTTTAGTTGTATCAGCCTCAATGACGTCGAAATCTATCTCTCAAATAGCAAAGATCCTGGAACGGCCGGTATTAAATTCTATAAACGATCAATGATATAGTATATCGAATAATGAAACTTTTCAGAGGAAAACTCAAGGTGTTTCACATGAATTAGTTAGCCCATGCACTGAGAAGAATAAAGAGCGAACCACATTGAGTTCGAAAATATAAAAGCCAAAGACAATGAAAAGTCATTTACTAAATCTCGGTTTGAAGTTACCACAGAAGAACACAGAAATCTGTTTGATGTAGCAGAAGAGTATTCCTAGACTCATTGGGTCTTTAAAGACGTTCAAATTTCCCATGTCATCATAGTCAAATTTAAGAGAGGTATAGTGGTTGAGAAGAAATGCAGTAGCAAGGGCCAGAAATTATGAAGACATGTCACTTACTGTGCCGTCATTGTCAAGGAATGCGAAGCATTTGCTGTCTCATTTTCGAGCAATAATTTTGTTTTATTGTTGATTGAAAAAAGTGAAAATGGACGTATCGCCTAAAAGCTGCTCTTGGTGTTGAAGCACTATCAAGAACAACTGTGTTTTGGTGGTATCAAGAATTTAAATTTCGTCGTAGTAACCTTAGTGATGAAGTTTATCAAGGTCAATCAACGACATCAAAAACAACATAAAACATTGATGTCATACGAGAAATGATAAATGAAGATCGTCATGTACCTTATAGAGAAATTCAGTCATCCTTAGGCATCGACATGAAACAAATAATTAAATTTTACATAATTACTTGAGTGTAAACGATTATGTTCACGATGAATTTCTTCATAATTTGAGTGAGACTCAAAAACAGACTCGTGTCAAATGGTACAGAGAACCACTTAAACGGTTTAACTCAGGTATATCAAATTTGGTATATGACATTATCGGTGGTGATGAAAGAAACAATACCCGACTGCTAAAGCGTTCAAGAATGGAATTTTAGGTGTGCCGACTTCTGAGTGGAAAGAATGTTATAATAATTGGCTAGTCGTATGACAAAATATGTGCAGTGTAAAGGGGAATAGTTTTAAAAGCAATAGAGCAATATCTTTAATTCTAAGTATGTTCATTTACTTCTATCCTGAAATTAAAGCAGCGGCTCTCCTATCATATTTTGAATCTTACCTAATGCGACAACAGAATTAATAATATCCCTCTGAATATTAGTATTTTTAGTTGTGTCGTAATATTTTGTACTACACATTGCAACTTATAGTAGCGTTCATATAAAAACCCATTCATCTTGTAACGTGTAACTGAAATTGAGGCCAAAATCTCTTTTCAGTTTTTCCTAATTAATTGTTTTTCATATAAAAGGCAATTTTGGTTCAGTATAATTTAATTTACACGTTAAACAATTTCATTTTTCGAACATCTTATGTAATACTTTATGTCCGCACCCGGTATATTTGTATATTAATATTATTAGTTTTCTTAGGTAGGTTTAGAACGACGTAAAACACCCTGTAATTTG
>JAHWXV010081159.1:0-14767 GCA_024586415.1 Phrixothrix hirtus
ATTTGTTGTTAATATTCGGCAACGTGTAAGTTTGGTTGCCTATCAATTTTGGTCACGTGGGGTTCGGGATTAAATGAAGGCACAGTATATATATATGTATGTATGTATGTATGTATGTATATATGTATGTATATATGTATGTATATATATTTATATATGCATTCAATTCGTTAAATTTATAAAATCGTTACAAAAAATAAATATCTCCTAGCTGATTACTATTTTTTGATTTAATTATTTGAAGTAAATTGACTATCTCTTATTTCTTTATTTGCAATTGTATGTTTCAAATCATAAATTATCTCGGACAATTTCAACTATGCGTCGTAGAGTAATTAAAATGTTTCAATATTAATTACTACATCTGTTGTGTTAATTTGGTGAACGCTTACTTATTGTAATAGATATCAATTACCTGCATTTTATCCATTCGAGTTCTACACAGAGAAAAATTTTAATACAAGATATTAGCATTAAAATTAACATTGACAATTTTTCTAATAAATTCTTTATTTTGTTTTAAAAAAATTTTTATTTTACCGACAAGTTTCATTGTTTTTTAAAATTATATCCTAATTAATAGAATAGTTGCTTTGATGTGACCTACAACGTAGCTTTAAATTTGTCAGTAATATAAAAAATTATAAATGATTGTAACATTATTAATTGTGCTATAAAGAAAGGTAAATCTGGTGCTCAATAGGATTCAGAAGTCATGAAATTCAGCAGGGCGTATTTCTGAAAAGAGGTTAATTCACACAAAAAGATTTGCTAAACAATATAACAGAATTTATTACAGGAGTTTCAAAACAATTATCACAACTTTCAAATCACCTGCATATAGACCAACCTTCAAATTATAATTCAAACGTGAAGCTTTGAAATTAAAAAAAAATTAAACTTTAGCTTCATGTTATACCCAATTATTTATCTAACTTAAGTAAAATGTCTTTTAATTCGCCGCATTCTGTATATAAAGCTAGTTAATAAATATTTAGATCAATATTTGTTAATCAACTTTTCGAACGCATCTTCGCTTCGTATTTTCATGCCAGTTAATCATGAAGGTCATCGTTACGTAAATTAAATCTATGATAAATCAATTCCTTGTGTTCGCTTTACAACAAGTTTCCTTTCTTCAGTTATTTATCTAGCGAATTTTGATCATTAAAAGTCTTTTCAGTTTTGTTAGAAATTATTTTAAACAAGATAAAGCATTTAAATTATTTTAACTCAAGCAATCATTCCATATAAAATTTACGTATAAGTTGCCACATGTAGCTGTTTGAAAAAGATGACGTAAGTGTTAACAGTTCCGACTAACGTTTTTTAAGAATGACATCAACCATGTTCTGATACAAAACTTTTAGACTTCGACGATACTCGCACATTTTACTGCAATGACACAGTCACGCGAGTGGTCTTCCTAAAAATATAATTTTTCATTGGCTAATTCTTTTGCAAGCGCAGAAACGCTTGGAACGCCTTTTCCGTTTCTTACCGTCCTTTAGCTAGTACAAAAAGAGACTTGTTCTTGAACCATAAAGCAGTAAACATGTCGGTTGGTTAAAGTATTAAAATGAACAAAAACTTCCGTTTGTTGCTACATAGTTGTGTGCAGTGTACTATATTTTAGATTTGATATTCCCAAGGAGTTGGAGAATTAATAATTCCCGTTTATACGGTCTTTTTACATGAACCGTTAAAAGCACTCTTTCCTCCAATAGTGAAAATCTGCGATGAGGTCGATTACTTAAGACAGAAGGTTTCCTTCGCATGTGTATTAAAACCGACTTGTGCAATTAAGGTATGCGTAAGTTTACTTTTTGCTATTTAATTGAAATGGCCGGTAAATTGGTCGAAGTTCGAGAAACCGTATGTTTCTGACTTTATCAACTGCACATTTTTAAAAAGTAGTAATAAATTGTAATTCCTTTGCAAGTGCGAGCTCATCCGTAATTGTTATTTAGTTACTGAATTTGTTTTGTAATTAAGCATTGATTGGTTAAACTAATTTGTAACACATTAATATTTCGATTTATTATACTTTTTAAATACTAGGTAGTTTATTTTCATGTGTTACAATAGGATTTTAATTTTTATTTCAGGTATCTTAAGGTAAGCACATTGCAACAGCGATGTTTTGAAAGTATTTTATTCAATATTTAGGTAACTACGACGCCTAACTTTGTATAATCCCGTTCGATATCACACTTATTAAGTAATATTTCCCGATTTATATCTGTAGCAACTCTGTATTATTGTTATTCAAAGCTGTTTTACCCTTTATAGCTTTCTGGTAAAGATAATTAATTTCAAAATAAAGCTAGTGGCGCCCTCTTACCTATCATCAACGATTTACATACTCTAGATTTCTTCCCAGGTAATTATCACAGAGAAATCTTAGTTAATAAAGCCCCACGACCTCCCGCTAGCTTAACCGGTGTCAGCTCTCCCTGGTTTTTTTGTTGTAATATACGTTAATTGAAACATAAGAGTAAAATAAAGCAGTACGACTTACATTATTTACTTATAGAATATAATTAAAACCAGATTTAATTTAAAATTTGTTAAAAGATCCTTTTTATCTAAAGAATAATTTGGCTTTTATATTGAACTATTTTAATGCACCTCGTATAATGCATAAAATTAAACATTTTAAAATACAGCACGAATTTAGAACTCGATCTATTTGCATAGACGCTTACGTCAGCTTTTGTGGTTATAACAAGCAGTAACATTGTATTCACGCGCGTTTCAATGGTAACGATTAGGTCATTTGCTTACTTATAAATTCCCGAGGATAAGCGCTCAAGTAAACAATGTATCTTATAAATGCAGAAACAAATATAATATTTATCAGGCCAATTGGAGCATTAATCAATACGCCAGGAATGCAGGCGCCTGTTGAATGCCAAGGTTTTTTTAAACAAGAAATTCCTGTGGGAAGCATTGTAGTTAGTTTTTAGTTTTGATTCAGCCATCAAAGTAGATAGAAGTATTATTTCGGAAGTGCCGTGTGTTTTCTCTAATTTTTAGATAATGTAATCTGTCCTTATTGAGTGTGTACCGTATTCATCCAGCGTAGTTGCTGAATTGAAATTCCATATATTGGGGATAATTGTATCAATACGACACAAGGCAGAAAAATCCGTCGTCAGTAACCACCTGTTGGGTCTTTAAATTTATCAATCAATAAGAAAGACGGCTTCCGCTCCTAACAACCCAACGTAAATCATCGCACCTGTAAGTGAAAAATCGATTATTTTACCTTTAAATCTTACCGTATGCACAATTCTTTGCTGCAAAATATAAATTTTGAATAATAACAAATATTAAAAAGGGGCATTGGTTCCTGATTTATTTTATGATCAAGCCAAAGGAATTATAGGAGAGTTACTATAATTCTTTTGGAACTGAAACAAATGAGTTTTCCGTTGCATTAATTATCAAACGCTTTAATGAACCTTTTGTTGTAAATTATAAAATTTAATCGACCAATTTTTAGTCGTATCATAGTTTAATTAGCTGTTTGTAACAAATAATTTGATTTTATGAAAACGAGCATACGAGGTACCCTCATGCTCTTAATTTTCTTTGTCTGTATATATATGATATTCATGCACTGTGACTGTCGTCAAAGCAATTAAGGTTTGTTCTTTAAAGGGATTTTTAAGCCCCTCTTCAATTTAGTTTTTATAGTAAACACAGTTACCTTAGCTAATGCAAAACTTATTGTTCCATATTTTTAGTGAGTAGTTGTTTATCTCCGAATTCTAATTCCATTTGTGTACTAGTGGAAACAGTGAATTCGTAACAATATAACATGTTTTGTACTCAACTAGCTCTTTTATTTATTTCAAACATCATTATTGTCTAATATTATCAACTAGTCAGTGTGCG
Organism: Phrixothrix hirtus; assembly: GCA_024586415.1. NCBI lineage: Eukaryota > Metazoa > Arthropoda > Insecta > Coleoptera > Phengodidae > Phrixothrix > Phrixothrix hirtus. The sequence goes on from JAHWXV010081159.1 coordinate 3,904, forward strand.
TCCAACAAATTTAATTTTGATACAGAATTTGTTGTTCTGCAAAGTAAATAAGAAAGCATTTGTTTCAAGTAAAATTTAAAACGTTAATTGCAATCTAAATTGCCTTCAGCATTTTTAAAAGAATTTATGTCAAATGCAGCATATTTTGAATCTTGTGCCGCGTTAATTAAACTGAAAATTATCATAGGCAACTTACTTTACTTTTTATGTACAGGGTGTATCAATAATCTCAGCTTATCTTTTGTTTGATTGCCGTTAGATAAAGATCTAGATCAGTTATTCATGACAAAGGGGACTTCACTCCTGATTTTATAATTTAGGTTAGCATTTCGCAACATACAGAGAGATCATAAATAAGTGAGCACTTTTAGCATTAGTATATTTCTTTTCAGTCTTAATCCTGTATCTGTAGTACCATAGAGTGCCTGTCTCCACTTTTAAGGTAGCTTACTAATATCATGATATACAGGGTGTTTCGCAAACATCGTCTGATTGCAGTTTTGACTTGAGAACAGTGGCGCCCACCTTTTACCGATTTTGTCTCTATTCTACGGTATTTAGCCTCGCAAGTATCGATCAACCACACCTCGCTCCACTGTAGCTTTGCCGGCCGTGATTAAACACTTGTGATTTCTGTCACATGCGTTATTGTCAGTTTAGCCTGTGACACCGGTGGTTAAATCCGCCTGGAAAGCGTTATGATAAGCCTCTCCAGAGCGTAAACCCAATTTAGACTGTGACAATCAATTTGTTGGAAATTATTCTAAAATGTCTCATCAGAGGATCTTTCGCACAAGGGATTAAAGTTGTCATCATAGATAAAACTGAAATAAACAGATTTGGATGCGTTCCAACCCCTATATATGATTTTTAACCTACCACACACCACATAGATAATGACTCCATAATTTTACTGTATTCTTATTCAGGAAGAAGTTTCCATCTGCTGAAAAATTGCTGTCTCCAGTCATATTGAAACCCTTATCCTTCGGATTCAGCGGCAAATGCATCAACCACTTACTTCATTACTAATGCAATGGTGTTAACATGCCGTTATCTGATTCACCATAGCTGAATAAAATTTGCCAAGTAAGAAGTCACATGTACTAATAACAACATTTTTCAACTCAGCAGATCATAGTATAAGAACGATATTTCTACGGATTAGGCTATAAATAATAAATTATATTGTGGCATGCTAGTCATATAGAAACTTTAAATAACCAACGGCATCTATTTACTTACTACATTCAGTTCTGCATAACTTTTCCTTTTTCAGAATATAAAATTAATCTTAAAAAGATTTGATACGATGAACTGTGTACTAAAAAATAGACATAACAAAAAATTCTATACATTATTTCTCATACACCTAGGGTTATACAGTAAATAATTATAAAAATTGCATACATTCAACTGTGAAGTAATTGCATATCTTCTGCAGTTCATTTAAATAGATGCCAAAATCTAAATATGAAGTTAAACGCTACTAAAATAAAAAATAATTAATTATTCGTAGAGAAAAGACCTTTCCAAAAAACCAAAAATCTGAAACGTTGTCAAAGGCTTTAAACTAACTCAATAACTGAACAAAAAATATCTGAACAAATAATGCAAATTGTGATATTTAATTGTTGACACTATAATGATAAAATACAACAGAAACCCCCTGCTAAAACAATTGAACAAAATATTTATAAATTATGATACAACGATACAACCATACACAGGAATTTATTGATTGGCAAAAGACCGTAGAATGCTTACATCACATGATTGTAAACCATTATATTTTTAAATGTTATAAAGAAAAACTTGACTGAAAATAATTCGTTTTTAAAACACATCGCCTAACACACTCTCAGAATTTTTATAATTTTGCTCTAAAAAATTAGTTTCAAGTTAAAAATAAATTCTATAAGCAGAATTTTGGCACACATATGGGTTCACCTTTAGCTCCTATTTTCACTAATATTCTAACAAATTTTTGAGAATAATTACATTCTTAAACACAGTCCTAAAAGTTTAGTGTTTTTATTATATGAAAGAGAAATTTATTTAATTTTATTACTGAAAAAGCATTTGTTTTTCATAAAAAAAACTATCAGTGGGTCACTAAATTTCTATTCAAATCATTAATTTAATAAAAAAAAAGGCATTATTAAAAGTATGTATGATAGAGCCAAAATTATATGTTTTAATAAATTTATTTTTAATTTTGGAATTAAATTAATAAAAGAAGTCTTCTTATAAAACAGATGCTCGTAATCTTATATTTGAAAACTTGTAAATAATAGTCAAAACAACACTAGAAACACTAAGATTGCTGTAAACCTTACCACTATGGTGTTACCACTACATGTGGTAACACATGTTATTTGAAAAAATTCAACGCAGAGCTGTTTTTAGTTCTCATAATTCTTTAAATTCAATTTTAGTTATTATCTTTAATGGAGGTATTTACTAAGTTCCTTGTATAAATTCATATTGGAAAACATGGAAAATCAATGGAAATTTCCTTATAATTTTTTTTAAAGACGATTTTGAAAATTTAAAAGATATAATTTACTCTAAATACAATCATGCCTACTAACTAAAACGAATTATGAATGTAATTTGGTATGAATATAATAACATATATTGTGTGCATATGATCTGCTTGTAATAAATGTTCCTTGGTCTGGTTTACTTTCTTTGAAAAAACAAAACAATTTTAAGTCAGTTGTAATAATTTAAGATTTAATTTTTAAACCTATTGATTGCTTGCTACCAGAATTATTTATTAAAAACACAAGATTCTAAATTGTTTTATCATAAATGTCAGACAAGAAATTAATTCAATTAATTTATTTTAAAATTTGTAACATGTTCAATGGAGAAATTCTAAAACAAAATAACCGATTCTTTTTATGTGGACCAGTAACAATATGATTCCCTAAAAATTACTATTATACGCAAAAAGAACAGTTGAAAAATGCAATGTTTATTTATTTATTTTGCTTTGCAAAAATGATTTTTAAATATTTCGCTTACCTGTTGGATTCGTATCTCAGCGATTGAAAAATATTGTTCTAAAATATGTCAGGTAAAGTAAAACCTAATCTAAAATAAATATTTTTAGAAACAAATATATGTTCCATAATTTAAGATATGCCAATGAGTAATACACATCAAAGGCATCGATATTACTATCCGGCACAGAGCACACACCAGGGTTTGACTTAATTGTTAAAATTTCGGAAACTACACGTTTTTAAAAAAATTATAAGCAAATTTTGTCTACGGGTCATAAGGAACCAACAATTTGCGTGGTGTCACTTATTTTTGGGACACCCTGTATAAAATAATTTTTATTATTTTAAAGCATTGGGTCGTTTCTAATAAGTTATTTAAATTTGTTAGAAAAAGTTAAATAACCTAACATTAAGCTATTAATATCAGGCAACCCTATTTAAAAAAAAACAGTGCTACTCAAAATAACGTATATTCCATTATAAACTTGTTAAATTGTTACATAAGGAATGTTTGTTTAAGCTTCTATAAAGACATATAAGTTGGAAATTATACAAATTATCGAAATTATTTCAGCTTTAAGAGTATTACATTATATTTTTTCCCTCATTCGACAAGTTTTATACCTAAAAAGGGCTGCAAAGGTGTATTTCTACAATTTAATATTGATTAAGTTCATATGACTTTATAGATGGTAGAACAAAATAAAACAAGCGAACTTATAAGAATATTTTCAGGGCTCTCCTTGGGTGTAAATTATTCAATCGACACAGGAACAACCGTCGGTGAGTTTTACACATTTTTTGGTTGAAACGCTAAATGCTTCATCTTGATTACAATCATGTTTTTCGGTTCTATATGAAAACCAGTACGAGACACATTTAATATATTGTTTACATGTTTGTCCAGGATGTAGTTCATTTTTTGCCTTACATTTAGGTTCACTATAAGTCGGTGCTAAAATTGCGAATGATTTCTATTAATTAGGAAAATAATGAAAATTATCACTTACGATCCGGACATGGTGCTGACATTGTTTCTAAAACAAACAAGACAATTTTAGTACACGTGAGGACCAAAAAATAACTAAATATATATGGAAAAATCGAGCTCTATAGCTTTACGGCAAGCGCACAAGGTAATAAATTTGCAAGACCACGGTTCGATTCCCGGCTGAGCCAAACTTTTCTAATAAATATTTATATTAAACTACAGAAATGGTAGCATTTTTAATTTTTGAAACTATTAGTTGTGAGATTTGGGCATAAATGGTACGTGCACCTTTAGATATGGCTTTGAATGGAAAGTATACATCGCATGCAAAGAATTTATATCGTATTGTACAACCGATATTTAATGCATAATATGCAACTAGGTGAACGTAACCACATTAAAAATAATACAAAGAATTTTTAAACCCGTAGCGAGTGATGCACACCGTTTGTTCAATGCGAAATAAATCTGTTGTACACTTACAGAGACATCTAAAAGTGCTTTACATTAACTAACGTTGTTCTATTGTTGCCACTATTATTGAATACTTCTCCTACCCCTGATTGTCTACCCCAGTACGTTCTTAAACATCCCCTGAATTTGTACCAATTTTCTCGCAGGTAAGGAACTTCCAATGAGGATCTTTTCCTCATTCGGCCAAACATTTCCTTATCACTGACACGTCCTAAACATCACCCGTATTATAAGTATTTATACAAGGTATTCGGAAAAATCACCGATCAACTTCTACCTATTATACAGTTCACTAAAAGGAAAAACTTATAATTACGACTATTAACTTCACGATACAATAGCCTCCTAATGAATTTGGAACAGGGTTACAACATTTACAAAATTTAGGAAGCTTTGAAATATTGTCCACGAGCTTCAATGCATACATTACATTAACGAAACATGAACTGTTGGCCACGTTAAAACTGTAGCAACAGTCACTCACGACTTGAGATCTTTACTTTCAATAGGAATACCATAGATTACTGATGTAACCCCATGAAAGGTAATCCATGGGAACTGAGTCCGGGATCTGGCTGGTGTTGTGGTAGGTCCTCCACGACCCATCAATTACCGAACATTAAATAAAAAGTGGGCCGGTGCCCCATCCTGCTGAAACTAGGTTTTAACAAACTTGTAGTAGACAAAGTTTCTTGTAAAAATATTAAATAAATGTCTTCAAGAAAAGGGGGGAGGGGAGCATTAGATGGTCATTATTGATTACGTCCCAAATACTGACTCTGTATTTATTTTGGTAGCCGTGAACGTCAATGTCACTGCTCCTTGAATCGAAAATACCTTCTTTCTTGAAGAAAGATTTATCAATGAAAAAACGTTATTGAAGAGGTATGGCTGTAGGACATGCTATTGAAGAAACCGTTGAGCAAACTGAACTATGTTGGAGAGGTTATCATTCAGAACTTAAACTTCTTGAAGCAGTTGTTTATGCATAACGTCCTACATGATGAAATTACTACAGTGCCGTGTATTCTCTTGAAAATTAGTCATACGTCGTGTTGCGGTGGCCTGGAGTCTAGTTTAGATCCCTTTAATAATACTCGTTTTCATCTTGGCTAAATGATTAAGTCAAGCAATAAAATTAACTTGGTTTGCTGATTGTTTGCAGGGCAAAATATCTTTAAACATCCTGTTTATCGTAAATTCCGATCAAGGGATTAAACTATTCAATGATGAGCAAGCCAACGTTCGGTTAATCGTTCCGCATATATTCTATGCGCCATACTTCCACTGAATCTACTCTAATTATAAATCAAATACACTTCACCGAATGTGTTGTAAGTGTATAATCCATTGCCGAAATTTCACTCACAAAATTTGCTTTCTCTGGGTCAATCTTCGTGTTTTGGGATTTAGCGTTATTAGCAGACTTTATCGCCATAGTAACTGTTTTGTAATTTAGTACCGTTAGGGGGTTTATGCAGAGTTGTTCATTTTGGGACACTCTATTTTCCTAAGTAATTTGTCGGTGATTTTTTCAAGCACTCCGTATAACAAAGAAACATACGTAGTTGAACAATAAAGTGATGGGGCTAATTTCTTTCCACATGTTGTGACCACCCTGCAACTTACTACCATATACCATATTTAACCTCAGTCGTCACCATATTACAACTTCAACTACCACAGTCCTAAAATCTCTGAATATGGTGTATCTACTTGACAAGTGAAGATGTGTATACATGCTCTCGTCATCAAACTGAAATCGTGAAATATTACATAATGGGTTTGCATTATCTTATTTTGTCTGAAGCTTGGTGCGAATGCGACTGCAGTGGATTTTGGGAAATACGGTTATATCAAAAGCAAAAACCTTCCATTGGCATACATTTTTTCTGAGCGCAAAGCCAGTGTTGAAGGCGAACGCCGCATTGGGCAACTATCAAAAATATGGACAGAGATGGCAACACAGTTAAGAGTTATTGCAGAATAAGACGAATGGGAAAACTTTTCGCCTGATACTTACTAAAAATCGGCATATACTGGTTACCAAAAGTTGATTTTTGTAAGCTTCTTTGATTTCAATGGCACTGTTCACAAAATGTGGTCACTTGGTATACAGGGTAAATCAATTCCACTACAAACAATTTTCGAAAGACCTCGGAAACTTGTTCTTGGTGTTCATTCAAACATTGGTGATAACTGGATTACCAATCACCGAAATACGACATTGTCTCCCTAAAATTTTAAAATCTTAGGTTAACAAATACGCCATACTGACAAATTTAGTTTTGACTGGTTTTGACATCTAAATGCATATCAGTACTCAGAAACCTCCTTTTCACCTAGTCTTGTCCCGATTAACAGTTTTATTACGAAAAATGAATCAGTATAAAAGGATACCATTTTGAAACAAAGAAAACATTCAAAAAATCGTAATCCAGGCCTTAAGAAATGTCTGCGATGGTGAATTTCAGAGATATTTACAACAGTTGTATTACAATTGGAATCTGTGTATATAGGCGCAAGGAAACTGCTTTAAAGATCACATTGTAGTTGATTAAAAATGCAAATATGAGTTGCTTGCGCATAAATCACATTATCTTATAATTTAATCCACAAATTGTACTTAATTCTAGAAACATAATGCTTAAAATCTTCAATTTTTAAGAAAACAGACTTTTGGGTATAGATAATAATCTCGGAACACGTCCAGTGTTGTCCTCGACACTGTGAACACAAATTTTGACCCTGAAAGTGCATTATAAAGTATCTCAGAGACATAATATTATAAATTTCCAGTCAAATACAAAAGCTTTATGACAGGTAGTTCGAATAGTGTAACTCCACTCATTTATTGCAAATTGTTTCGAACTTACTATTTTTACAAAAAGAGAAAATCATTATGATGAAAAACAGAAAAAGGAACAATTTAAAGAAACGGCACTGAAGTATTACATTAAAACTGTAGTTGAAATGCTTGGTTAATTTGGATATTTAAAATTATTTCCCATCTAGACAATACGCTAGATATTCTGATAAATTCATCGAGAAAATATATCACAACATAGTATTAAACGTGATCGTATTCCTTCAGCATCGTTATCTAGAGCGGCAAAAAAGCGGTCTTACAAATCCTATTTGATGCAGCACAACTCTTCCAAAGAATATCAATGACATTTCTAGACGAGGAAAATGTTATGCAATGCTCATCTTCGAATCTACTAAGTACCAAATATTGTATCACTTTCGCCAAGAGGATTGATTGCGTACCTATACCAACGAGGTCGTAGCCGCCTAGTTTAGGCCTCGTGTTGCGTTATTAAAAATCAAGGACCAAAACTGTTTCGACTCAATTAGACGCTTTATGTACCTAATTAACTGATTACTTGATCTCAAACGAATAAATTTTGAACGAAAGGAAACAGGTATTGAGATGCTTAGAAAATAATCCAAACTATCAGTGCGAAAACATCTTGCTTCTCATGAAATGAAATACAACACTGCTTTTGAAAAATGTTATTAATCAAAAATGCAACTACGACAAGATGAATAAATTTGACACCGACAACGCTTTAAGCCGCTCAAAAAACCTAAACCAGATTAGACTACTGAAACTGAGAATGCAGGGAAATACTGATATAACTAGAAAACATTAAACTCAATAGTGTTAGTCATCGGCATCGTTAATCTACATATATCTGCATTTAACATTCAAATAAGGAATGAAAGAATTAAAAATATAAATAAAAACTGCATACTCCCATTTGGATTTGAACCGATGACCTTCGCTTCACAACGCGTTTTGAGAACTACATCAATGGCAGTAATTGTGAGTAGCAGCTTAAGCAGAAACATAAATTGTTAACGCTTATATTTATAAAACTAACATTCACAACAAAATCCTGTCTATCCGCATTATAGAGACTCCTTGCTAGCTATTTTAGTCTTGGGCATAATGAACAAATAAATGTGTTATTACAAAAAAATTAAACAGCTGACCGTCAGCTCTCATCAGCTATTTGTATAAAAAGATAGAATTTATATCAGTAGGCCGCCATCTATCGGTATCAATTATTATTAATAAATTATTAAGCGAGAGTACCCAAACCAGTATGTCTATGAACTACTGTATGAACAGCAATATCAGCATCCGCATTTTCCCATAAATGCACGAACCATCTCCAACAAATTTTTTAATATTTCTTGCCGTGATTATTATCAGTAAATTCCTTTAGTATTTAAGAGAAAAACCCCAGTAAAAAATAACGATCCAAATACGCAAGTTGTTACGACAGAAGTATACGTGCAACGGAACAATCATACGCTTTTCAACCACACTTGTTCAATTTTTTAATTTGTCTGTAAAAACTGGCAAATGACTGATCAAATCGGTTACGTAACTTTGTATCAAATTTTGATATGTGCTAACTGTAACTAATTTAAGACAGATGTTCATTATCACATTTTCAATCGAAAATAATAGTTTGCTATTATTACTTACAAGTAAATTAACGAAATAGTACGATACCTTGTGTTATGAGACTATATTCTACTGTCCTAGGACTGTTGCTAAATGAAGTTGTGTTGGTTGTTACGTTCGATGTATTCCATTGCAGTGTTCTGTTGGTATCAAGTGCTGTTGTTGGTAGTGTTGTTTCTGTGAATATAAATTGGATACAACTAATTAAATGGTGCGTGTGTCTTCTGTAGTTATTTGATAAACGTCTACAGATACTTTTAAGTTCAGCAAAATTCACGATTAGATCTAATTATTTAATCGCCCATACTTAGGCAAACATCAAATAAAGTAACTTCGAAATCTGGGCAACCCTTACAAAATTTGCTAACTTACGAAGGTAGTTTTTTTCAACAAACAAGTGTAAATACCTAAATGAATTTATTACCAAAAGTTAGGTACAAACATAATCACTTTGAAGATTGAGGCATTTATCATATTTGCGGGCACGTTTCGCAATTAGCTCTTCATAAAATGTTTCCGCTAGTGAGTTTACATTGGCCTTAACGATGTTTTGAATATCATAATTAGTCTCGCTACTTTTTCAGTTCATAGAAAATGTGGGAGTTCTCTGTTGCGACAGACTTGCGTCCTTGTTTCTCTCGTCGTAAACATGGGTTTAGCACTATTCCACTTTGTTTGAAGAAACCGAATTACACCACGCAACTCGCGCCTGACAATAGTGTCAATCGTGCTAGTCATGTTTACGTGCCTACAACTCAGCTTACAGTGGCATAACTACGTTGTAAGTGTCAGTAGCTATAGTGGGAGACATCCACAGTTGCCCTTCGCGCATGCCCGCCTCCTACCACTCGATTAGCTGTTTAAATACATGATCGGATGTTGAAAAATCCCCCTCGTAATATTTTTTAATCTAAATTTTAAACCAGCAAATATGCCAATAAAACAGTAAAAAACTTCTTTCATAAGACATATTATCGCACTTGCTCTTTAGAAAACTCGTGCAATAAAAACGCGTCCTATGAAATTTGTCTTTTAATATACTATTTTGTAGCATATTTATGGAAATTATGATTACTTGCAAGTAAAATAGCAAAATACTACAATACCTGATGTGGTGAGATTATATTCCATTGTCGTAGGGGTATTGGAATTAAGAATGTTAAATGAAGTTGTGTTTGATGAATTCCATTGCAGTGTTGCGTTGATAACAAGTGTTGGTGTGGATTGTGTTGTTTCTGTGAATACAAATTAAATACAACTTTATATTTACGAACAAGTGCTACGTGTTCTATGGTTGTTTAATAAATACTTCCAGATATTTTTAAGCTAACCAAAATTCATGACTTCTATTTTGCCTGTTACTAATGGATCAAATGCTTATCTTGTCAAGTCGTACATGCTCTAGAAATGACATTCAGGTTATGTCAGACCAACTACGTTTAAAAGCTGAAAGTTTAAATTGAATTTACTTTTAATAGCTAAATATAGGTTTAAAGTAACTCGAATCTTACATCAGGGAAACTGGGATCACGAATTTACAGAAACAACAAAACATTAGCAAAGAAAAGTTGAAATAACTGGAATTTGCCACCAGCTATGAAAGAAGCAAATATATTATGCGTGCCATCATGCTTCACCAATGTGAATGTTTACCAGACAAAGCATGGTACCATTACTTAACAAAGGCGCGGTTCACTAGGATCAGCGGCGGCGCGTAGTGGTATGTCTTGGGGGTGCACAATCTGAAACAAACATCTTTACACTACAGCGAATACAAAAACACTGAGAGCACAACTTCAATGTGGTCCCACTTAGCTTTACAACTTGGACTGCCACGGGCCGCTTGGGGAAAGGCGGCGTAGCATTTCAACGAATGAGATATCGTAGGGCATTGTGCAGTGAACA
>JAHWXV010081213.1:0-13734 GCA_024586415.1 Phrixothrix hirtus
GTGTGTGTGTGTGTATAAAATTCTAGTCCGTAGATAATGTGAAAGTTGACATGTTTGTCAACTTTGTACCTAATTGCTTAAGGCAGAATATGCAGAACGGACAAAATATAAAAAGTGAAAGGCACTTGTTTACTTCATCAGAAATAGCTGATGAGATCGGTATTTACCGCAAGCCATGAGTTGCATAAAATACAGCGCGACTCCATTATAAAATCAGTATACGGAATAATCATAAATTAGCACTAATATAAATGATGATGTACGAAAATAACTAGATTTCCTCCATATTCAAATGTTCCCGCCAAAAATCACAGTTTGCTGACAAAAATAACTATATTTTCCCCAAATTCAAATATTCCCGCAATAAAATCAAGGCTGGAGTCCACTAAAATTCAATATGTCAACCAAAATCAAAGACGGCCGCCAGAAATTCCAAGATGGCGGACAAAAATAATTAGATTTCCACTAAAAGTCGCTAGATTTCCCACCAAACGTGCCCAAGTTTCACCTAGAATTCCAAGGTTGCCGACGAAATTACACCATTTTAATTCTATCCTCCATTTTTAATATACATTTATTTTGACGCACCCTGGATATTTATTTTGAATCTCCCTGTATTTATTTCTTTGAATCACCCTGTATATATGTGACGTCATGGGGTTTCCCCAGAAAAAAAGGCGGTGGTGAAATCCTACAATCGGCTATTTCTATCTACTAACATATAGTACACCATATGATATAGTATTAAATATTTTAACTGCAAATTGCAATAGAAAACGAAATAAAGCCATAATAATAGTGTGATAAAAGAATGCAAATCTTGTAGGGTAAGCTTTAAAGTGTTTTATTAAATAATAATAATCGAACAGAAAATGTTCTTTATTATTCAAAAAATGCAATTATGAATATGAAATGTAATGTAATTAAGGTTCTCAAAGGAGGAAACCTGGTTATATGATTTTGATGCAAAGACCAAGAAATGCCAAAATAGTTGAAAAAATTCGATTCTCCTGAACTCTAAATATTTTCGTGTATAGGTGCACTTTGTGTTCTAAAATAAGAGTGAGACAGGTTTCGCTAATTGTATGTAGCAAAGAAGTTCAATGACAGGTTAAGAGAGATTTCAGTAGAAATTTTAGAAGCACGTATTTAGTTTGTGCAAAACAATATGACTCGCTCACAAGCCACTTGTAGTTCTGTAAACAGTCGGTGAAATTGTTCTAAAACTATGGAATTTCCAATAAATTCTCTTGTCAGTCATTTTTATAAGTGAATTTGTGAAAAACAATATTGTGATCGATGCTGTGGAGATGCGACTACCTACTACCCACTACCTACGTATTGCTAAACGGCTAGCATTGCTTGATGAACGCTGTGTTATGTTAATAAATTAATAGAATAGTGTTATTACGTGCATATGCAGTTTTATTTTAAATTAAAACTATGTAAAACGCTTTTCAGTATTTCTACGTACATAAAGGATACCTGCCTTACTAGTAGATACCGAAAGCGTTTAAGAAATAGCATAATCTAATTAATTTTTATACTAAAACTCAGAAATCTCTAATTATACTAAGATGTTTAGAGTACAGCATCTTTGCTTATATTATTCCTATACATTACATGCCTATGACTATTTTTAAGGTAAAACTTCAGTTAACAATTTAAGCATTTCAGTTTCAATTTTAATTCAGAAAAAATTTAAATGTTCTTCTAAGCCCAGTTAAATTATTTAACTATCCAACATAAATGTCATAACTTACAAGTTCAATTTATGAAAAGTGGAAAATATATTCTATATATATATAAATATAGACATAATCCCGTAGAAATTTTTGGTTCAGCCAATATGTTGAAATAACGCAAACAGTTTTAGAATTTACGAATAGATTGGTAACCAATAAAAACAGAAACGAAGGAAAAATAAAAATTCAACCATTATGAGTAGGCATTAAAAACGATTGAAGGCAGTCAATCATAAGCCGCACAATAAAACGAAAATCGATTGACAGTCATTGACGAATGAATTTAATTAATTTAAATGCACAGTTATGCTGTAACTAATTTTGTAAAAGTACCTTTGATGTATGTCCTTGAACATTACTTCACGTATGTTTTAATTAAGGAGATAGTACTTTATGTTTGCTGTTCACAAACGATTATATTCAGCAAATCATTTATATAATGTTTGCATTCCACAATTTCGACCAATTGAAGTACATTGTTAATTAGTATAAACGAAATTTCATTCCTTAATACATGAACACCAACAAGTTCTACTGCTTCGATTGATTATAAAGTAATAATATAAATTATACTGATAATATGGATAAATATGATAGCAACAATTAAATTTTAAATTTCAATATTTTTGGAAATGCCGTAAACACATATTTGAAGCAATCGCACAGCCGGGAATCGAACTATGCTGCTTCATGTATGTCCACTAGAACGCTTGGCATTGCTACACCGAACTTGCTTCATGGCCCACGCTAAATTCTTGCATATATGTATTCAACTCTAATTTTTAAATTACATTAGCCATATTTACTACAACTACTATTAGTCATATTCAGTTTAAACACCGGTTACGACTGTAACATGACGGCTCTCTCATGATTAACTTATAAAAACGTATTTAATACAACAACTTAAAGAGATTAGAACGAAATATATGTATGTAGAACATTCTATCTTGGGCGTTGAAGCTATCTGGGCGCATTCTAGGATAAATTCTTCAGGGGCAGGAGTTCGATTCCTAACCGAGAACATTTTTATTATGGGTATTTATAACATTTTTAAAAAGGATAAAAATTTATATTGTTTATCTGATAGCTTATACCGGCTGTTCAAAGTTAAGTCGCCATTATTGTAATTATTAGATATAGAAAGCGGGTTAAACTAGTATACAAGTAGTATTCTTTCTGTTGATTGCGCTGGTGAAATTAGTAAAATAATTGATCACTGCATTTATGGGTTATTAAAAAAACTAGTGATTTTTCAATGGAATGCCCGATATATATTTTTATATTGATTAAAAAGAAATTAAATATTGAACAAAAAATATAGTTTATCCCATTGCCATAAAACCAAAAATGAACAAAGTATTTAGATTTTTAAGAAATTAATAAGTGGGCTATGAGCAAGAAACAATTGTTAGTAAAGCATATGTTATTTTGTTACAATGCAATGTATTTTTATAATTAAACAAATTGTTAATTAAAATTAATTATTTAGTTTTAGGAAATGTTCAAAAGCTTTTCTAGCTTGTTCCACACGTTATAGTACATGTTTGCAAATGTGACATTTGTCTCTAAACACCTGCGCTCAAGTAATCTTTGTAATAAATTGCGAATATCATGATAATTATGTGCTGGGGCTCTGTCTTGTTAGAACAATGTCCTTTGTGTTTTATTTAAATTCAAATAATTCAGAAACTCTTCCAATACCGTTCATAATAATTTTGCATATCGTGTTCATTGATAAAATACAAAGTCAACTATCCTCAAGCTAATCAAATCTTGTCAAATATTAATACTGAAACGTCTTTGTGAGTTAAGACGATGACTGAGCATCAGAATCTCTCGGCTCCAATAATGCTAGCTTTTTCTACTCCATAAAATCTAACGAAAAAGTTTTTACTTCTAGGGTGATTTAAAAACCATTGACAAAACTTCATACGCCTTACGTATTTACCAGGTAGTATACACTGAGTTAATCTGTCTTATAAGGCACAAAATGACGCTTTATCAAAATACTGTGGAATGTACAGTTTCAGTTTCACGCCATAACTGTCTCATGGAATTTTTCGATTACATTTTCAATACTCCAAAACATCAATTTTTGTCTCTCCACTGAGTGTAAATACCTTCTTTCTCCTTTTTTGTCATTTGATGGAAATCTTTAGTATAGTACAAAAGCATCACCGGTTTGTAACACTTTTGAGCTTCTTGGTCATTTTTTCGCATGCAATTTAACAGTCAAGTATGTTTCACTATTCTGAATACGTAACAACTATGTTAAGTTAAGAAAGATAAGATGAAAATCCGCATAAATATACAAATTACATCGATAAATCGATTGTTAGTAACAGAATAAAGTTACGTCGGATATTTTACTTATAATATTGTTTCTTGCTCATAATCAACTTGTGAATTTACTCAAAGCCTAAATGTCTTTTCATTGGTAAGAATAAACGACAATTTTTGTTCAAAATTAAATTTCCTTTCGATTAGTACATTAAAAAAATTGTCAGTTTTTTGAATAACTCAAAAATGCTGTTCAATTGTTTCACTCATTTCATCGCCGTAACCAGCAGAAAAAATTGTAATTTTTTGCTAATTTAACCAACTATCTATTACTAATAATATCAAAGTTAGCAATAGCGCCGATTTCATTTTGAACAGTCGGTTATTACCCCGCAGTAGAAAATATTCTAGTTAATCACAAACTATTTAAGGCTCTGATAATTAAAATAATATTTCGAATTTATTAATCATGTATAAAAATATTATACCTTGAGAAGGACTAAGGTTGATATTAAGTTAACAAGTATTAGGATGAAAAATGCGAAAGTATGAATTATCTTACTCTGTAATCACTTTTTCCCATTTATATTCAATAAAACATATTGAACGCACCCAAGCTTTATCATATAAGAATAAAAGGCTGTTTACTATTCGATTACATGCTAATAATCCGCTTATATTACGTATTACCAAATAAACGTAGTTGGATAGCAGTTATTCCTTAAACGATTTGTAAAGTACATTTCTTCGTTTATAGTAGCTGAAAACTTAATTTTTAATCTTATCCTTCGTCACAAATTAAAAATCTAGTTTGTTTGACATATTCATGTAAATGTAATGCCATCCTTTACAATGGGTAATTTGAAGGACAGCCCAAGGCCACACTATAACAATTTATCGCACTACAGAACATTAACAGTGATACATTAGTGCTTTCCTACACATATTAATGAAATGCGAGTATACAGAGTCTTTGTAGTTAAATAAACTCATAAATAATAGTAATTACTTAACCCATTAACTACTAAGATCCCCGAATGGGAATTGGTAACTTTTAACTTCAACAATTGGTAATAAATACAACCAACCTCAATTTTATTAGCAGGTGATATTTATCAAGTTTCAGTTGTGTGAATTTATAGCGACAATTGCGGTTTTTTAACTTTGCTGTTAATTATAGACACATAAAATAAAAATTCAACGATAAGTTAAAACTAGAAAGAATGTTTGCTTTTAGTTGCTCAAGTTTTATCGATTTCCTTAACTTGCATTATTACAATTCAGAAGTCAATTGGTTTATAGGTTATAGCAACTACTTATTCTAAAATATTTCTCTTCAATGCTTCGCTAGTGTAACTGATTGCATTTCAGTGATGAGCCCAATTTGGGGATTGTGGCTGATTCATTATCAAAAACTATTATTTATTTAGATATGACCACTAAACAGTTTTTATCGCTCTTTCATTTAGAGGAGGCTATAGATGATCCTAGTTTCTTAAATAATAGTGATTCTGAACCTAATTCTGTGATAGATGCTGTTGAACTTCGATTTGACAAGGTCGATACATTATCAGAGTTAGAGGGTATTGATGAAGATGTACTAGAGGTTATTGAACCGAAATATTTACCAGATCCGGTGGAACTTTGTTGTAATATTTCAAATTCTACCTCTATACATACAAACAAAATATACCAACGTCTAGAAACTCGAAATCGGACACTAAAAAGATCAAACCGTTTCCTAATCAGGAGAAAACAAGACCTTAGTATTCAAAAGAAAAAAATCAAGGTAACTGTACAGTAGAAACCAAAGATAATATTAGAAAGGAGCTACAAGGCAAATTTCTAGTTGAGGTTTTTGAGACTTTATTTGATGAAGGATTGACGATCTGTATTGTGAAAGAACGCGTTATATATACAAGAATTTACTTAGCAAAATATTTATCGCTAATCCTAATAATTTGGTAGACATCCTTTACAAAAGCCCACTCAAAATTGTATTCCTGAAGACCCAAGGAAACATCCCAGTGGGCATTATCTGCAGGAAATATGCAACGGAAAACTATGAAAATGTATTGAATGTAAAAATAATGTTAGAAAGAAATGTAGAAAATGTAATGGTGGACTACACGTGGATTTCATTACAGTTTGGCATAAACAAATTTAAAAATCGTAAATAAATTTATATTTGAAAATAAACACAATTTTGTACACTACATCTACTCTGATCCGCAATTACAACATTTTGAAAGTTGTCATTTTTTACAGCTAGTTTCCATACATTTAGGAAAGTCAGTTGATATAACTGATTTACGGCTCAAAATATGGTTATTAGTGCGCCATTAACAACTAAAAAGCATTTCGCAGTGATCGAGTTAAAACTCTACTGTTTATATCCAATAGTTCGGCACAAACGAAGTTTACATGTCGAAAACAATTTCCAAGAATTTAACCTTATAAATCAAATGAAAGTTTAAAAAAAGCGCACCAATAATACTGCATATTGCATTATTAGGTGGAATGAGGTGTTCCAAAATGAATTTGCAAATGTGATGTAACACTTTAAAGTTTCATTGAGTAATCATAGCTAAATCATCCCGAAATAAAATACTAAAGACGTAGTTCTTGGCATATATCTGTGGACTATCCCAGTGGCTCAATTTAAGCGGTGGAACTAGCCATAAAATTCCTTTTAAAATTGTTTCAATGTATCCTTGCAAACTTCAACAGTATTTTAAATTAATCCTTGTAGTTTATGAAAAAAGAATAACAACTTAATTGCTTTAATGGATATCACAACCATGAAGACTTCCACTTCACCCATAAGGCGTTAACTCGAAAAATATGTACAGGGTGACTAGTTTTCGATGGAAATTATATATTTGACTTTTTACCACCACTATACATGTAAACGGTATATGTGTACGCCGGATAACTGCTTGAGATAAATTCATTGTTGAAAAGAGATTTTTGATTTCTTAAATGCTTAAAGAGTTATTAAATTTAAGCCATTGCTTTTAAGCTCTATAACTTTTTCATTAATCAAATTTGTACAAAATACCAACAATCTCCTTTATATAGCTTCTACATAAGTTTGGGTAAAAGTTTTAAATTGTTGCCGTTTGGAACGTTTTAAATCATTCCAAAATTTTACAAAACTTTAATACTGCTGTACGCTGTGGCTCGAGGACCAATGTTTGGAACGTTTTGAATGATTCCTGATAATGATTGAAAGGGACTAATTTATTTTAGTCCTGTTTAAAAATTTAAATACAACAAAGGAGAAGATTCCTCCGAAAAATGGGACGAATTTTAGAAATTAATTCGGCACAAGTGAAAAGCCTTGAAACTGTAATATGAACAATTCTAAGGCTTCTCACCAAAAGATTTTTAACCTAACTAAATAGGTAGAAATATAAAAGTTTTCATTTCCAAACAGCGCGACACAGCACCAGTAGACTAATGGGTTCGCCCTAGTGGGGCTCATCAGTGTTGGGTTGCTGGACAACAATTGCTCTGCTGATGTTGTCACGGTATTCGGAAATGCAAACTTTTATATTTTACCCATTTAGTTAGGTTAAAAATATTTTGCTGAGATTCCTTAGAATTGTACATATTACAGTTTCATGGCTTTTCACTTGAGCCCAATTAATTTTTAAAATTCATGCCATTTTTAAGAGGAATCTTCTTCTTTATTTTATTTATGTTAAAACACCTCCTAATATAAACAATAGATGGGTCTGCATTATTTGTCTTTAATAATTATATATTTTCACTATAAACCTACATTTCAAAAAGAATATTATGCAAAAAATATGCCTTGTTTTTACTTCTACTACCTAAGTAAAACTAAAATACATTTCAAACGAATGCTACGGCTTGTTTAACAGAAGGAGTACAGGTATGGAATGCGATGACTTAGGGGATAACCTTATGTTTGACCGCATTCCCTTCTATACCTTCATATTTACAAAGTTTCCTAGAAAATTGTTCGACAACACAAATATTTGTTAAGTTCTATAAATTTTGAAATATAACTCAAACTTCATTTTTTTAAATGGAGAGAAATCATTGTTAGCTATGACTTTATTTAAAAGTTAATTTTCAACTCTCCAAAGATATATAACCTTTCATATTTATTTACACAAATTATAAGGAAGTACAGACTTTTTAAATAAACCATAAAAAAACAGGATTGCCATGGATTTTATAGAAAACAAAATGTGGTAATACATTTTATTAAACTAAATGAGCTGTTCATAAATTTTACGTGAGGTGCTAAGATTATCCTCCACCGTTCTCATTACACTTTTGACATACTTTCGTAATTGAACTCGTGGTACTAATTATAAGTAATTATTTTAAAAGAAGGAGCAACTCTTTCATGTCATTCTTCGAGGGAGTTGCTTCTGTCACTATACATTTTGTTATTTAGAAAGCTCCAGAGAAGAAAATCTACAGTTGTTGTGTCGGAAGATCTTGGAGGCCATTTAGTAGGCTCATATGCCCCTATTCACTTTTTCGGAAATGTCTGATTGAGAAAAGTTTTGGTTTTTATTGCATTATGAGCTGGAACCCCATCCAATTGTTACTATATATTCAAAAGTTTATGATACGGAACATCATATAAAAGTTCTATCAAGTCTTCGTTTAAATAATTTGCGTAACGCTTAGCATTTAAATTTGCGTTAAAGTAAAATAATAAAATATTTGTTCTATTTAATAAAATATAAAATGTTAAAATAAAATCTTCCCTGACAACAAATGAGCATTTTGGCATGATGGTTAATATATCTATTAAAAATACCACTACTAGTAACACGAGCTTTATCCGTCCAGATTACTTCATTTTTAAATTTAGACATTGACAAAACTGTAACCTTCTTTGAACATCGCCGGACTATAGAATTTGATTAAGTCTTACTTTATAAGGCTCATATTTATATTTTTCAGAATCTGGAAGATTTCTTCCTCGGCACTCCAGTTTGTTGCTCTACTTCACTTGCCGGCGTATTTGGATTTGCTTCCACATAACCTAAAACTATAATCGCTTCATTCTGATCTTTAATTTAAATTTACTTGTTTTATGTTACACATTTAAAATATACACCCTGATGATAGTCTTATAATTTAGTGACCGAAACATATGTAGGTTTAATTAAATATACGCAATAAACATTTTGGGAAACTAGGTTTTGAGACTTTTGGTTGCACTGAATTAATTGTTTCCCATTGGAAATATGATTATATTTTTCAGAACCTTTATCTTGACGTATCGTTGCAAACGGCAATATTTTGTTTTTTTAAAATGACGACAAGCTAGTTTTTTATAGTTAATTTCAAAAGTCGATATTTTCTTGTAATTTATGAAAATAAATAAAACAAGTTGTAAATTTTTGGAGAACTAAAAACATTTACCTTTAAATAAAATGATAATATACTATGATCTCCATTTAAAAAAATGAAGCGTATTGAAATCTGTGTAAAGAACGACATGAAAAAGATTATTAACTCTTTGAATAGTTTTCGTTAATAAAAAGGTTATAAAGGATGAAAGAAAGTTGTATAAATATAAATTTGTCCTATAGCCTTAGCGCATTTAAGAAATCAAGCATATCTTTTAATCAGTGAATTTATTTCTAAAAATTGACCTGGGAATGCATATGCCATTTTCATGTATAGTGGATGTAAAGTAGTCAAATCTATAATTTATGTCGCAAACAAGCCTCCCTGTACATGTAAATCACTGAAAATTTACATTACAAGCAGAAGCGTAACATAACTTGGTATTAGTATAAAAGTTTGTGTTGGTCATTGTCGAAAAAGGGATTTTTAATATGGTAAAGTATTTCAAACCTATTATAAGGCGAGCTTCGAAATAGCAAGTTTCAGCAATTTTCCATAAAATCTCATCAGTACTTGTGGCTGCTAATCAATGACAATTTTACTATAGCATCATTTAATTTGAATAATTCCGTCTGTACAGACATATTGTAATAGGTAGGTATTTCAACAATATGATAAAGCAAAAGGTTAAGTAGGATGCGAAAGTAATCTCAGGGTAGACGTAGTCTGACCATAAACACGTTTTAGTCTGTAACGTGGGTTACGGTTGTTACAATAATGTAGTATTCAAAGATCACATTCTTGCCAAAAAAAAATAGAATCAAAGGATGTGCATGCTAGTTGAAGTTTTATATTTTAGCGGCAGCTGTAGGAATAAAGATACTCATCTATTATGACACATAATTGTTTTCAGTTTTCAGACTGATTTATAATTAATCTAGGTGCCAAAAAATTGTACCATAAAATTAATTCTATAAGAGAGAACATGTAATATAATGTATTAACATTGAAAATTAACGGCTAAAAATGTATTGCTCTATGAATTTCCTTATTCACAAAATGGTACATGTTTATAAAATAAATGTAATTAAATTGAAAGCATGAATAAAACATTCTTATTATAATTATTTAATTTCTACTTGTTTCAAGACCTAATTAAGATTGAAAATTAATGGCTGAATATTTAGATAAATCAACGGTTATTCCAAAAGATGAATTTTAATACCTCTAGAATTCCCACCGATTAAGCTTTGAAACATAAAATAATATGTAATATTGCGCTACAGAAGTATTTATTTAATTCAGATCATAGCAATTTAAGGATAAAATCTAACAATAACTATTATGGAGCCATACAACATTGCGCGAAGAAAGCGTGCTATGATGCAATATTATACAACAATGTTATGATTTCAGAAAATGTATAATAAATGGTTTTGCAAATATTAATCAGCAGGTTATTTGTATTTAAATGGTAAAAGGAAACATTCTCATTACTTATTGTTATAATCCAATAAAATGTGTACCTTTCTTTAATATACCAGAATTAATATATATTTAGTATTTAAAATGCTTTTATAAAGATTGTTAATTCCACAAACATTAAATATCCGAGAGGTTCTAAAATAGCTAAGTACTTCTAAAATCTGGCAACAGTGAATTAGATCGCATGATTCTGGCCGTAACCTAGGCGATATAGATAGTTTAAGTCCGTCTTAATTTAAGGAAGTTGTATCAACGTTTTAGGATTCATAGCTAGCTATCTACTGAATAGTTAATATACGTTACAACTGAGTAAATCATAAAATGCCATAACATCTCCGCAAATTATTTTCATGACAATTATTGTTTGCAAGAGTTTAGTCGAATTAAATTCTACTTATATATACAGCATTTTATACCCATCTCAAATATCTACTTCTATCTACAGTTGAATAATAAAACTGAAAGTAGTTTAAATTAGTACCAAGTCCATTGGGAATACTTTGTTTCAGTATTTCTTCTTTAAAATATTTAAAAGAGCCCTTAAAAGCTATTCATTAAATTTATGCAGATTAATAGTAAACATCAATGTCTTTTATTTTACCTTCTGTATATCTTAAGGATTTGCTAGGATAAAGTCGTGTATTTTGTATCTTCGGTAGATAAGGTAGCTTAATCTTCATTTATAGTAATTGGATGAATTCATTATTTAATTGTAGGGCGAAGCGGATGCATTTCTTTTCTTATTTTAATTAACTAAAGCAAAATATAAATCATTTTTGTATTTTTACTTGTTAAACACTTTCAGTTTCAGCAGAGTAAATTATCAATACTCTGACTATCTTTAATTTCTCAAGAAAAATTCACATATAATAGTTCTTCTTACATTTTTTTTATTCTAAAATATTAATAAAAGTTTTAACCAATACTTCTCATAACAAACGATACGCGTTAGTAAATCCCGTACGTATGTGTAAAATTGTACATAAAAAATAAGAAAATTGTCATGAAAAACATATAGCAAGGCTGAATCTATAGTTTACAGGTAATAACCTAATCCTTGGAATTACAACTTCAAACGGTACGACACAAATTTCTACTGCACAGAAAAAAATTTAAACGAGGAATAAATTTGTTTTAATCTGCAAGGACGAGATGATAATTAGGCATCTTAGGAATGAAATAGAAGTATTAGTGTTACAAAAAGGATTATTTTTGGTTTTTCAACATAATTTCCTAAACATCAAATGCATTTGTTCCAACGAAATTCCATTTCTTTAATTCCATCACGGAAGAAATTTTCTTCCAGTCCGGCAAACTAGGCATTCACCGCAGCTTTAACTGCTTCATCAGTTGAAAATCTTTACCCCCATAGGAAAATTTTTAGTTTGGGAAATAGGTGAAAATCCAATGGAATTTATTACAGCGAATAAAGTGGATGGGGAAATAAATCATAACTTAATTCGTGAATATTGATCATTGGAACGATACTGGTGTGAGGGCGATTATTATCATGATGAAAAATAATGTTTTCACGTGCTCAACCGATCCTTCTTACGCGAATTTGTTCCTTCAACTTGTCTAAAGGATTAACAAAGTATTCGCGATTTATTGTTCGATCCTTTTGAAAGTAATCGACCATTAGCATTCCATTAGCATCCTAGATAGTCGACATCATTACTTTTCTGATAGACTTCGTTGTCATGGTCTTCTTTGGGGCAGAACTGCTTAGATTGTAGTTTTGTTTCCGAGGTATAGTAATGAATCCATGTTTCATCTGTGCTAATAAACCTTCACACAAAATCAGCTAAATGATTTTAAAAACAATCCAAACATTCTTACGACAGTTGAACCAGTACTAAACTTTGTTACAACGAAAGAAAACGAGGCATCCACCTTACATATAGCTTTTTCGTACCTAATTCTTATATTACAAATACCCACGATACTGACAATTTCGCTGAATATTGGTTTCTAGTAATGTATCACCATATCGTGGATTTTTATAACCATTTGTGGTGTAGTGCACTTCTAAAGGCGTCCCTGCGGTATTCTTCTTGAAAACTTGTGCATTCATGTTAGAACTCAGCTACCCAAATTTTTATAGTCATATATGAAGGAGCAAAATCACCCAAAGCATTCTGCATTTCTTCGAGAATATCTGCATTTTTGAAACCTTTTATAAATGGAAACTAAGTGACGGCACGTTTCTCAATATTAACCATAGCAAAACAAATGAAACCACTTTCACTTTGCGAAGCCGTTAGCAACAAACGATTGGACAGACTGAAGTCAGATTCTCCATATGACCAACCTTAATATGGAACTTTAGGATTTCACACTAATGGTTACTGTAGTATCACCCTCTATTTGCAAGCCGCTTAATTGTCATCCCGGACCAATGAATTTGAATAAGTGTTTGATTAGAACATCTATTAAACTTCAGTCGCGTTATTTTATACGCGTTTTTATTATCTATCACATACATTGGTATCGAAATTTGTAATTCAATGCGGTTGGAGATCATTCTTGATTAGTTACCTGTAGTTATATTATATGTATGCCGATTTTTTTATCCTCTAAAATAATTTCAATGGCTTAATTAGATGCGAACAAGAATGATCAATAGTGATATTGTTGTTTACTTCTACTGGTCTTCACTTATTATTGTTTCTCACTTTTAATTACTACAACACTTATATATGAGCAATGCGTGTGATTAGTTTGCATAGAAGAAAGAAGACTGCGAACGTCCATTATTTTTAAATATACTATTCAATTGAGTGTTACTTAAATTATCGTAGTCCTTTTAAAACTCATTAGTTGTTTAACAAATGCCACTAATTCTTAGCACCCCTAGGCGATTCATACTTTTCAT
>JAHWXV010081220.1:0-12193 GCA_024586415.1 Phrixothrix hirtus
TATATATATATATATATATATATATATATATATATATATATATATATATATATATATATAGACTAAAAAAGATAATACATGATACTATATAAAACATTCATGGTTATGGAAGATGAACTCAAACAGAATATCGCAAAACACCACTTTTAGAAAAGATAGGCAATAACGCCCAGGAGACGTGGCAGTACTCGTGAAGAATAACATGTGTCCGCAAAGTTAAACCATGGATGCAGTAGGAACCACGGCTTACTTAAATGGCAAAAAAAGATAAAACATAATACTATTTAAAACATTCATGGTTATGGAAGATGAACTCAAATAGAATAGCGCAAAACACTAATTTTAGAAAAGATAGACAAGAACGACCAGGAGATGTGGCAGTACTCGTGAAAAATAACATGTGTTCGCAAAATTAAACCTTGGAAGCAGCAGGAACCACGGCATACTTAAATGGCAAAACAAGATATAACATAATACTATTTAAAACATTCATGGTTACGGAAGATGAATTCAAACAGAATAGCGCAAAAGACCACTTTTAGAAAAGACAGACAAAACGACCAGGAGATGTGGCAGTACTCGTGAAGATTAACATGTGTTCGCAAAGTTAAACCTTGGAGGCAGTAGGAACCACGGCATACTTAAATGGCAAAACAAGATATAACATAATACTATTTAAAACATCCATGGTTAAGGAAGATGAACTCAAACAGAATAGCGCAAAACAACACTTTTAGAAAAGACAGACAAGAACGACCAGGAGATGTGGCAGTACTCGTGAAGAATAACATGTGTTTGCAAAGTTAAACCTTGGAAGCAGTAGCAACCACGGCTTACTTAAATGGCAAAAAAATCGTATTCATCATATAAATTAGCTAGTGGTAATAGACATGGCCCTTAGTGCTAAATATCTTGTTTGGCGAAATCGAAATAGCGATGCAAATGGAAAACGCCTTGCAACTACAGTCTTGAGCAGATTTAGAAGCAAAGCTTTAGATGTCTTTATGATAAATAACGATTTAGACACTCTTCATCGACCATCCTCGAGCTCACCACACGTAAAAAACGAACTACATGAGATTCAGATAGCTGTTGATCGGCTTCCGAAAATTCGATCACTTACTATGCAAAAAAATATCAATGATAACATAGTAAGATCGGCGGGAAGCGTCTAGTGACGTCTACAAACCAGCCAAGATAGCAGAAGGCCCTACACGACTAGGAGGAGAAGGAAGTAGACAGGTTTTGACTGGGTCAATAAAATCAAATTTTCATGGCAAACGATTAAAGTTCTTACGAAAAAGCTCTGGTTAAATTTGAAAAACATTATGTACGAGGAGTGGTCAAATTTAAATAGAAATGCTTCACTGCAAATTGTGGCATGTGGCATGTACGACTGTTTGTTGTGGCAACACCTAAATTTGGTGATCGCTGTGACAGGTTTGACAATCACGTTTAAAGTTTGAATTCACGTTAGCGTCTAACAACGTATTATTAACATCTGGACAAAGAAAGTGCGGGTTCTTCTGAAATGTATCGCAGTTTATTCGTGCAATACCAATTCAAATGTAATTCTAAAAGTAGAGTGGACTAAAAACTTTAGGCACTTTAGAACTTTAGAACTCGTGTCGAAAACGGACCTTATGGGCGGCGTGCTGCAACATGTGTAAATCGCGAAATCGAACGGAGAGTTCTCAAAGAATACACTATAAATGCCGATTATTATTTTACGCTATTAAGAACTAGAAGAATGGAGGAAAGCGATCATGATAATGTTTTTCCAGAAAGGAGATAAGGAAGATCTTAACAATTAGCGAGTAACACTTAATTAGCAACAAAAATAAATGAAAAAATTACCTTTCAAGAAGAATAACAAGGTTTCAGGACGGGAAGATCATGCACGGATGCAATATTTATAACAAAACAGCTTGGAGTACAATAAACCATCATACATGTGCTTAATAGACTTAAGGAAGGCTTTTGATAGGGTGGGAATTGAAGATTATATGACCGGGAAATACTATTGAACTTAATAAAAACAATAGAAAATATACATAGAAGTAATATAGCGATGGCGAAATTGGATTGAGAATTAACACAATCGAACGAAACAAGTATTATACAAGGAGACTCTCTGAGTTCGCTAATTTTCAATCTGATTATGGACGAAATCATAATTAAAATCAAAACGAAAAAAGGGTATGGTATGGGAGAAAAGGAAATCCAGATAATTTGCTAGGCCGATGATGCTATAATAATTGCAGAAATGAAGATGATTTACATAGATTAATTAAACAGTTTAAAGACACGGCAATCCAATATAACATGACGATTTCAACAACAAAAGCAAAAGCAATAGTGATATCAGCGGAACCAAGAAGATGCAAACTTGTTGTTAATAACAAAATAATGGAACAAGTGTTGAAAGTGGATTATTTGGGGATTCGATTATCTAGCCTAGGAAGGGTGCAAGACGAAGTGCGATAACAGGTGAACAAGGCAAACAGGGTAGCGGAATGTCTAAACGGAGACAAAAGAACCGCGAAAACAAAGGCAGAGGCGATCAAAACGCAAAGACTATTGGAGACAGCGGAAATGAAGACTTTACGAAAAATAACGAACAAAACACTGAGATAAAATAAGAAGTGAGGAAATTAGAACGATATGGGGGCTAGAAGGAATAAACCAGTAGGCCAAAAACAGAAAAATTGAATGGAATTAGTTAGAATAGCAAGAGACCGATCGTCAAATGGAAGAAGGGCAATGGGACTCCCGAGAAAAATGTGGTCGGACGAAAAAAACAGACAGAAATATCTATTAAAATAGTTGGAAGAAGAAGAAGAGAACTAAAGTTAAAACAGCAATACGGCTCAAAATTCTGAGTGTTTTCTTCAAGGCAATGCTTGCCCACATATGGCCGCAGACACTTGAAGAAATAAAAAAATTAAAATCGAACCTTCTACCACATCCAGCATCAAGCCCAGATTTTTTGCTTTCATTTATTTGGAGTCTTAAAACTCCGTTTAGGTGGGAAAAAGTTATTGTTCGGGAGCGGATACTCATGCAACTAAAAAGATTTCTTCAGCAAGGCGTTAGAAAGTTGCCTGAGCGATAGCAGAAATGCTATGATATTCATATGAGTCTAGTTATAAATAAATTTCTGGTTAAATTGAAACATTCTTCGCAAACTGTTTCGAACATTAGTGTCCCAACTCATCAGCAATCAAGAAACTCAAAGCAAAGATCGAGGAAGATTGAGAAATTCAACAAGCGAAGATTCAAGTGGAGATCACAGTTTCCATCTAAGGTTCAAATGAAGATCAAGAGGATCAGTTTGACAATTCAGAATAAGGAACTGCTGGCCCTGACCGCTGACTGAAGGCTGTTAGCCTTTACGATGAAGAGTTGTTGTAACTTTTTATGGAAGCTAACGTTGTGCTCGCGACTAACCTATTCGTTCATCAAGTCGTGCACTTAAAACCACCGATAACGTTAGCATAGAAAAAAAGTTGTGTACAAAGATGCCAAAAGTGTCCAATTTTTCCTAGAGGGCAGATTTTTTCAAATTAAGACACAGCGACCAAGAGTTTTCACCAAGGATCCTTTGTTCCGTCGCTACTATACAACATAAATGTTAGTAATTTCTCGGGCGCCTTATTATTTGTTGATGATACCGCCGTGAGTAACAGCTAAATGCAGGTTTATCACAAATGTGAAGAAACTCAATCAATATGTCTTCAGCTAGAGAATCAATATCAATTACACCCTCCAATAGTGTTATAAAGATCGATATTACCTGGACATGTTAGCACAAAAGTTAAGAACACATTATAGGCGAGATATAATCAAGAATAACATATCCTATTCGACGGGCAAAGCGTTTCTTTCTACACAAGAGAGAGACACCAACAGAAGCAACTTACTTCGTTGATATTTCGAAAAGAACTATGGACGAAAGCTTCACTGAAAGCAAAAGAAATATCGTCAAGACACAGAATAAAATGCTCACAGGCGCATGAACCAGGATTTTTTTTATTAGCATACCACTTTTTCATTTTATATCAGGCTCAGAATAATATTTCACAAAACATGATCATTAGAGGTTTTCAAAAAATCATTGAGCGCCACCAATTTCGTTAATGCTTTATTTTTACTTTCTCTTACCTATATGAAAGTATGAAAGTATTGTTTTCGTCCAAAATTTTCGATGTCGAAATTTTAGTGGAAATGCACGTTTTGAGACACCTGAGTCCGAAAAACATGTTTCTAAAAATTCGTCTGTCTCTCTCTCTCTCTCTCTCTCTCTCTCTCTCTCTCTATGTGTGTGTGTGTGTGTGTGTGTGTGTGTATGTGCGCGCGTGCGCGTGTAAGTGTGAACAGAATATCTCGAAAACGAAAAATCGTAGATAAACAAAATTTGATATTTTAGCTTATATTCATCGTCGCAAGCAACTGCAACAATTTCATTAAAATTAAATAACCGGAAGTGCCACTTTACTCTTGTCATTTTTTGGTTTTTCGAGATTTTCTCGAAATCGGCTACACGGATATTTTTAAAATTTATATTTAAGTTCCTTATCTTCACATGAGATGCTAAAAATTTAGTTAAAATCTGATGACCAGAAGTGCCACTTTACTCCTGTCATTTTTTGTTTTTTCGCGATTTTCTCGAAATCAGTTCTAACAATGTTTTTTAAATTTTATATTTATATTTTTTATCTTCTGCGAATGAAATGTCAAGAATTCAGTTAAAATCTAATGACCGGAAGTGCCACTTCGAAATTGTCTAAAACGATTTTTTTAAAATTCTATATTAGTTTTTTATCTTCTGCATATGAAACGTCTAGAATTTAGTTAAAATCTAATGATCGGAAGTGCCACTTTATTCTTGCGATTTTGAAGTTTTTGGGATTTTCT
This sequence comes from Phrixothrix hirtus, assembly GCA_024586415.1. NCBI lineage: Eukaryota > Metazoa > Arthropoda > Insecta > Coleoptera > Phengodidae > Phrixothrix > Phrixothrix hirtus. The sequence continues at coordinate 4,918 of JAHWXV010081220.1, forward strand.
CGAAAAATTTTTTAACAATTTTATTTAAATTAGCTACGGTTCTTATGTCTTTGACATCCTTTTCCGTGAACTTAGAGCTTTTCCTGAAAAAATTCGCTGAAGCGAGTTACCAGGGACAATCTCACAAGTTAAGCAGGGTTTTGCGTGTCCAGTAACTTGGATGGGTGTCTGTTACAATTATTGTTTCCAAAATAAACGTAAATAATAATATAATCATTTGTGGACACTATTTCCATATCTATGTGAGTAAGAGAAAGTCGTGTGTTGTGTCACACCAGATTTTTTATTGTAGATCTTATTTTGTTGGTAATACATTTGGTTTAGCCAACGAGTCTCAATGACTCGTGCACATGCTAGACTCCTTGGTCCGTGTTTCAAGACGGGTCCTGAAAGTACTCAAAGCTACAGCGTCGCAGACGGGCGCGTTCTGGATCTGTCCGAGAACGCCGTCGCCAGCAGCCGTACGATCTCGAGGTCGGTACGGGGTCCGGTGATTCGTCGAGATTTCGATGAGCTTGCGACAGGTCGGATATCTACGTAATTGTGGCGGCCCTAATTGCTTCGCTAGTTAGATACTGTCGAGTGTGCCGGTCGCGAATCCGCGCGGTCCGCTCGGCACGACAACGAGTATCGTCCGTGCGGGTTCCCGCGCGATCCTCAGACCAGCACCCGATGGGTCGCGATGTCCAACCGAGACAGAATTCGCATGCGACGGGCGAGTACGACTTTCGGATCGTTTGTAACCGCCCGCCAGTCATCGCCCATATCTTCAAATTTATTTTAATAGGTGGTTAAACTAGAATACTTTAATTAAAATGTAAACGAAAAAATTTAATTTGAAAATTTTTAGAAAAATGGCAAATTTAACAATTTGATCAAACTTTATATCTGGATATGGCTTTAAAAAATAAGTAAATATTTGCGAAATAACGGCATTTTCAGTTAACGGCAACTTATTACTAAATAACACGCCACTGGTACACTCAGAAATATACCTTTTTTGATTTTGGCCAAGCACCAACTGAATGATAAAAAGTTTTCCATATCGCTCAAACATTCTGGACCACGAGGTATAAAAAAGGGGACCCGAGGAAGGGCGTGTGAAATAAACGAGCTATATGATGGAAAACCTATCAGAAAACAATAACCAGTGCACCGAAAGACTAGCTGGGAGAATCACTTAGCCGGGACCCATTATTCACGAGGAGCTTTCACGTTCACTTATATAGAGGCCGAACCTTTCACACATCAAGGAAGGTAATAAAAAATATTGAAGAAAATATAAAGAAATTAAAACAGATGAAAACAAAATAAAATAATAAACCTCCTTAAAACGCATTAAAAAATATAGAAAAGAAACAGAAAAGACAACCTAATGGATGAAAACGGGTACCTATAAATGGGAGACTAGAGTATAAAAGCTACGCCTTTAAACAACAGATGGTGACGAAAACAAAGCGATCGACAAGGTGAACATTGAAAAAAACAGTAAACCAAAATAAAGAAAGCTAACCTTGATGGTATAGATTAGCATATTTGCTTCTGCACCTAAACAACGCGGTTTCAATGAACCCGGCCAATGTCAGTAAATTTTTCAGCTTTATGTTTTCTGCTTAAAACGCAAAGTTCGTGACAGTTACAAACCTCTACTCAGAATTGGAACATCTCAAAGTTTGGCTAATGATCACAGTAGTTGAAGCCGCGAGCGTAAAGGGAATTTCTGCATCTCAAAGCCTTGACCACAAAAAAATAAAAAAGATAGGTGGAAATTGAAAAATAAAACATTAAATATTAGAATATGCAAAGGAAACGGGAAGAAGGTAACTTAAAATATAAAGTGAAAAGAAGTAGAACAAAACTGTTTAGACAAGTACTGAAAGTTGTAGCAAAAGCATATAGCAAATATGAAAAACTTATCAAATAAAACGCAAAAATAATAGAACAAATCGATAGATACAGATAGTTAGAATAAAATAAATAGAAGAAAATCTGGTGTGAGACAACACATGACTTTCTCTTACACACATAGATATGCACGCATATTTGTGTTTGCGCCTAAACAACGCGGGTTCAAACCCGGACAATGTCAGTAAATTTTTCAGCTTTATGTTTTCTGCTTAAAACGCAAAGTTCGTGACAGTTACAAACCTCTACTCAGAATTGGAACATCTCAAAGTTCGGCTAATGATCACAGTAGTTGAAGCCACGAGCGCAAAGGGAATTTCTGCATCTCAACGTCTCGACCACAAAAAAATAAAAAAGATAGGCGGAAATTGAAAAATAAAACATTAAATATTAGAATATGCAAAGGAAATGGGAAGAAGGTAACTTAAAATATAAAGTGAGAAGAAGTAGAACAAAACTGTTTAGACAAGTACTGAAAGTTGTAGCAAAAGCAAATAGTAAATATGAAAAACTTATCAAATAAAAAGCAAATAGAATAATAGAACAAATCGATAGATACAGATAGTTAGAATAAAATAAATAGACAAAAATCTGGTGTGAGACAACACATGACTTTCTCTTACACACAGTGTCCAGGTTAATTTTGGAACCGATAATTGTAACGGTCAGCCAATAAAGTTACTGGGCATGTGAAAGGCTGCTTAATTCCGGAAACTTTCTCTGTTAATTTGCTTGAACGCATTTCGTCAGAAAAACTGTTAAGTTCACGTAAAAGGGTATTAAATACATAATAACCATACCACATTTAAAAATTAAAGTCTTAGTTGTTTTCGAGAAAATCGCAAAAAAACTTGAAAATCGCAAGAATAGTTTGGCACTTCTGGTTATTCAATTTTAACTAAATTCCTAAGCTCTCATGCATGGAAGACAAAAATTTGAATATAGAATTTCATTTCTATATGATGTTGTTCACAATTAACACTTTAAGTACTTCCGGTTACTCGATTTTCGGAAATTTATTAGAGAAACAGCTAAGAAATGTACTAAGTTTTAAAAAATCGTTAGAGCCGATTTCAAGAAAATCGCGAAAAACGAAGATTCGGAAAATATTTTAAAATGACAGAAATAAAGTTGAACTTCTGATTTTTCGATTTTAACCAAATTCTTGATTTGGAATACCAATGTAATTATAGCCACAAATATAAATTTTCATTCCAGTAGACTTTTAGTTTCATAGTAATTTTATTTGGATTTAACGGTGAAGATACTTCCGGTTACTCAATTTACGGAAAAGTTTCTGAGAAACAGCCTAAATTATATGAAAGGCTATTAAATATCCAAGAAATTCAATAAATAAAAAAAATCGTTATAGACGATTTCGAGAAAATCGCGAAAAACGAAAAATTTGGAAAATATCTAAAAAAATCTGGTGTGAGACATACACGACTTTTTCTTACACATTTTAAATTTAATTTGAATTTATTGACGTTAGTGACTTTCCTATACACCTAAATTGTAAACTTTGGTATTAATTTAAAAGCATAAATAATTCATGCATTTATAATTTCCTTTATAACATGCACTAAGAGCTTTATAATTAAATTTTGAGTTCATTTAAAGCAAAAATAATTTATAGATTTAAATAAAAAGTAATTAAGTATGTAAATAATACACACAAATCATTAAAATATTAATCTATTTTATTTTGAGGACGATAATTGGAACGGTCGCCCATCCAAGTTACTCGCCACACAAAACGTTGCTTAACTCAAGAGATTTTTCTCAATAACTCACTTCAAAGAATTTTCTCAGAGAAACCAATTAGTTCATGTAATATAGAATTACAAGCGCTAGAAACGCGGGGAGTTTTAAAAAAATTGTTATAGCCGTTTTCGAAAAAAATGCAAGAAACCTAAAAATCACAACAATAAAGTGGCACTTCCAGTCTTTCGATTTTAACGAAATTCTTACAGAAAAGTGCTAAGGCGGGAATAAACTTATATATAAAATTTCACTTTTCTACAATGTTTGGTTTTCGAGATATCTTGACAACTACGTAAGCACGCACGCACGCACGCACGCACGCACGTACGCACGCACGCATGCACGTACGCACGTACGCACGCACGCGCGCACGCACGCATGCACGCATGCACGCACGGACGCACGCACGCACACAGATCATTTTCTAAAAACATGTTTTTCGGATTCAGGGGACCCGAAAACGTGTATTTCCGCTAAAAACTGGACATCGAAAATTTTGAACGAAAACATGACTTTCTAGATACTACATTTCATATACGTAAGAGAAAGTAATAACAGAAATAAAGTTGTACTTCCGGTTATTCAATTTTAACAAAATTCTTGATTTAGGATACAAAGGTAGTTACGATCTCAGATATAAATTTTCATTTATTTAGGACTTTCTGTTTCATAGTTATTTTATTCACAGTGAATAGTAAAAGTACTTCCGGTTACTCGTTTTATGACATTTTTCTGAGAAATTGTCTTAATTATGTGAAAGGGTATTAAATGTCTAAGAAATATAATAAATTTTAAAAAAATCGTTAGAGGCGATTTCGAGAAAATCGCGAAAAACTAAAAAATGACAAGAGTAAAGTGGCACTTCCGGTATTGAATTTTAGTCAAATTATTGCAGACGCATGCGAGAGTGGATACAAACACAAATATAAAATTTTGTTTATCTACAATTTTTCGTTTTCGAGATATTTTGTTCACACACACAGACAGACCAATTTTCAAAAACATGATTTTTGGACTCAGCGGACTCGAAAATGTGTATTTCCATTAAAATTTCGACATCGAAAATTTTGGACGAAAACAATACTTTATACTATATTTTGTATAGGTAAGAGAAAGTAAAAAGTTTAATAAAATCGATATCAAAAAACAAAAAAATATGTATTGGAAAACACAGAAAAGGTTAAGCGCATTAAAAGACAGTAAAATAAGTAGGATTGCTTAAAACAAATATTTAAAACTTCGAGGCTCATAGTATTATGAAAAACACGGAAGAACTGTTCACTCAAAAAGTTTTTGTAACAGAAACATAACTTTGGTACAATAAACTTTAGAATTATTCAAATATATCGTCGCATTTTCCTGAAAACAGGGGGGGGGGGCATTAGTTACCCTAGCTTGTTAAAGCCCTAAGAACTGTTTGAAAAACACTGAAAGATATACAACAAAGTTTGTAAAAAAAACGTTAAAAATAATTGACAGGGATAGAGTCAAAACAGTCATGGAGCGTTTACTGTTTGGAAGTTTCAAGTTAGGGTCTCATGGTTGTTCTGCTTATAAAACGTTTAAGTTAAGTTTAAGGAAACTAGAACAACTCAGGTGCAGTAAGAAGCGTGCGTACAGCACTGAACACGTAGATTAATGTGAAGAATAGAACAAAAATCGTTCTCTACCAAGCATACAATAGCTCGAGTTGATTTTTTGGCATTGAGCTTTTCAAGAGATCTTCCTCTGAGGAGACCACATGAGCCAACGGGAAGATGGAAACGTAGAGGGTCTTCAGTTCCAAAGTCGAAATGCGATACGTTTCGAATCATTGTTTCTCACAGCCAAAACTAGAAATACTTAAGAAGTACATTTTTGTGCAACCGAGGTTGCGTCGTGGATTGTTTAACCAAGCTAGGTTCTTGAAGAACAAACATGGCGTTCCAAATTATTTAGTTTGCCATTATCTCCAGCCAGATGTTATTACAAAAATCAAGCAGATTTTGTCAGAAATTTGATGACGAAGGGTTTCCGTTCATCTTTCCAAGTTGTTCTAAATCGAATTTTTGTAAAATTTTTAATATCTTGCAATGAATTTTAACAACTTAGCCAACTTAATATTTTGTCAGACTTTGGAGCTGCAAGAGTTTGAGAAATTTCAGACAAGTTGAGGAATCGTCAAGCAACTGCATCGATTTGGTAAGCGGCCAAAAACGAGTTTCCTGTGGCGGGAATTGTATCCAAAGTGTAGCAAAAAATAATCAGACTTTAGGGCACTAGAATTTGAGAAACAACGGCGCCAGTAAAGAGTTTTTTAAAAATGGTAAAAAAATATAATTAGTAGCGTTAACTGAAATAACAATTTCGTAAGCAAGCATTTATTCCAGATGTTTGTTACTGTCATTGCATGATGGTGTCATGCGTTCACTAATTTAATAACCACTTAAAATAACTGCAGCACGTTTTACTATTTTTATAACACATTTGTACAGCAACAAAATTGCTTCACTACATTCGAGTATTTTAAAAATGAAAATAATAGCGCCAAACCTTTCCAAAGTGACTCACATTCTGAATAATTTATATATTTTAAATGCAAGTGAGTAACTTTTAAATAAATAATCGTACTTAGTTCACTGCGGCTCATATTTAAATTAACAAAATGGCGGCCGCTTCATGCGCGAAACACTCTAACCACATGGCACTATTTCCAAAATAGCCACTATTAATTAGTATTAACCGTCACTTAAAGTTTTCTTTAATTATACCAATTATTGCAATAATGAACAAAAATTCCGATAAAATAGGCCGATAGGACACCGCGTTTCACAAGTTTACTAAGCGAGGGAAAGAGTTTAATTTGTGCACACGTCTCCAAGCGACGCCAATAATCATACTCAGACAAACGTCCTGTGTTCGTATTATTACTGACGTGAATACACGACACATAAAATGACGTCTACGACTAAATGCATATTACTTAAAATAGATGACTCCTAAAATAATTATATGAACGGTCGTTCTAAGCGGGAGATGTTTTAATTTCTTTATTGGTTAACGCGAAGCATATTCTACGATTATTTCGGTAGTAAACAAATTTGCGGAAATGAAAAAGATTCTCTGCGTAAGCTTAATTAAAGCAATGTCTTTCATCCTTGTACTTTTCATTAATGTTACTTTTTCTAAATTTACTTTATAAATCTCCGGAGTTCAATCCACTCATGTTTCTTTCATTATCTTAGTCATAGAGATTTGTCTTTTTTAATCTTATACACAAATAACGACGTCGTTGAACTTTAGAATATACAAAACGAAAGTAGGTAAAACGGCTGTAAATAAATACGACAGGAAAAAACTTTTGACCCAAAAACTAGTTTTCATTAATATAAAGAGAAACTTTTATGGCAAAAATTTTCTGTGTTAAATTTTTGGAAAAAGGCTTCATTCGGGTTAATTAAATCAAAAGGGGGCAAATGTTAACATTCTGTCAAAACTTACAGTTAGTTTCCGTAAGACGTTTTTTTTCAGGAGATAAAGACTGACAAAACCAGAAACGTATTGGAAAAGCCTTCATTCGGGTTTAAGTAATTCAAAAGGGGGCAAATGTAGACATTCTGTCAAAACT
>JAHWXV010081294.1:0-12527 GCA_024586415.1 Phrixothrix hirtus
GGGAGAGGGAGAGAGAGAGAGAGAGAGAGAGAGAGAGAGAGAGAGAGAGAGAGATTTCTGAATCTGGTCTATGTGGGTATTATTTGTATATTTGATATTGTATATTGTTTGATCAAAAATTGGGATGTAAGCGAATTCGATATCGAAATGGAAGTTATACCTTAATCTCCTCCGATCTGGTTCTACCCTTGTTCATAATTATTCAAATTTATAGTATATCTTATTCTTAATAGAAATGCATGAAAACGTAACTGTTATTTTTAAAAATTGATCTTGACCTTAATAAATTATTGTTTGTTCTTTAATTATTATTATTTTTCCAACATCACTTCATTAAAAACTAATTAGCAGTAAAATCATTTTCAACGCTTATCATTCACATTTTGAAAATTATAGTGATAAATATTTATCCAGTATAAAAACAATTATTTTTTGCTAATTTTTGTGTACGTAATGGCTCGGATTCGGTGAAAAAGACCTTAATTTTTATATCCAAACCTCCTACTATTGCTTGTATTTACTGATAAAAAATTCTAATTTTAAAATATAATAAATAATCATGAAATATTAGAGAATAAATTATTATAACAGGATATTATGATTTAGATATCTTTAACTAAAAAAATGTATATACCTACAACTGCTGAAAGTAGTAATTTTATTTTTAATTGTGAAATTGTAGATACTTACCTTTTATGTGTAGATATATATCTTATATCTATTGACCACAATTTAATTAATTTTGTTTCCATTTTTTGTATCAGAAGTTTATCATCTCTGAAGAGTACGTCTTCGTTTTATTTTTATAATGAATACTTTCTTGGAAATAATTATTTTTCATTTATATACGTATGTACCTACATAGCTTAATGTCTAGAATAATAAAGAAGTTTAAGTAATTTCAATTTTTAACCTGCGATTTTAATAAAGCATCGAGCGCAGCTGCTTACGACATTTTCTTGCACCGACGCGATAGCAGAGCGATTTCTGTTCGTCTACATTCTATCGGGGCTCAGAAGTCAGCTCTGCTGGTCGACGCACATATAGACGAGCAGCCAGATTAAATACGTCTGTATATAATTTCAACGTATTTAATGTATTGATAATTAGTTCGTGTATAGTAGTGCAGCTTATTTTGAGGCGCGATTGCATGTCCACTGGGGAGGCAAGTGATATTAATTTTTCTAATAATTATATCCATATATTTGTGTGTATGTACTTCATTATATTTATTTAGAGTTTTCGTATGGCATTAATACAAATTACTAAAAATAAACAAATGGTTCTTCTACCTGAAAATCGAAATTATTTTCAATCTTAAATTTTATTTATTTAATTAGAGTAAAATCAATATGTGGCGACAATAAATTTAATTAAGATTTCATGATTGATTTTATTGTAAATATAATTATTTTAAACTATTATATACCGTTATAACCATTTTTATGTTTTCAAATTAATATTTAGTCTGTACCATGCCATTCTATAATTAAGTGTCATTGTAGATCATATGTGAAACTTAGAAATTTGTCAATTATTAATGAAATGCAACACCAGCATCATTATATTTGTTATACTGATTTAATTATGTTCAATTTATGCCCTGTTGTGATATAAGTAATACTTTCTATCCCTACAAGCCATTTTAAATCAGTAGTAACATTATAATAATTGTGTTGTACCCCATTGTCGCCTAAAGTTTTTAATTTGTGCTCTTAATATTTTATAATAGGAAATAAAAAATTTAATCCTGAGTTTTTTTTTAGTCAGAAATGTTTTCAAGGATGTGAAATAGACAGTATCTTTGATTCAAATTCTATGTCATTGTCCTGTCAACAGTTTAATTTATTTTTCTTTTAATAAAAACGTGTAAGGTAGAAATATTTCAAATTTGTTAAGTTAACAACTCTAACTCGATTTTTTTCAAACTTATTTAGCTCATTTAATGTGCACATACATAACCTGACTTAAAAGTTTAAATTTTTATCTACAGGCATTTTATAAATAAAAAAGCAATTTTAAGTTATTTTAAACACACGCATCATAAACGTCTAAGGAACACATGCATATGTATGTAGTTTATTCATTATATTTGCAGATTCATTTCATCTAGAATAAAGTTTGAAACATAATAGTTTTAGTGGACATGATTAACAATAATAAGTTATGTTCAACGGAGTTTTGTTTATTTTATATGCTTAAATTTATACAATTAATTTATACCATTTATGATGGGTCGTTCAAAAAAATTTTTTTCTTCAGTTTGCTAGTTTTTGCAATAATTTATATCGATTCATTCTAATTGTAATGATGCAAGACCAACAACGGCGTCATTGAAGTCGTGGCGAGATGTTTCGCACGAATGTAATTAGTGAAAGCGGCGGAAGAAGTCAAACAAATGTTACAAAGGTTTTTCACCAATTATGACGTTGATATCAAGAACTTGGAGATTTGCAAGGAATAATCTCGAATTAAGGTAGAAACACATATAACCGGGACATGCCCGGACCGGACACGGCTGTATGTCAAAATATAAAATAATTGAAGGAAATCAAATATCATTATTTTTAAATGATTTTTATGAGTTTATAATATATTTCTTTAAATTCTATAAATCAGTATGGTTATTAATGCTGTTAAAACACACTTTCATCTGTAGGCCATCCTCTGGTCCGGGCACGGCCCGGTAATGTGTTTCTACCTTTACAACGCAAATCCAGAACAAATTCTTAGAGCTAAAAACATTACATGACACTTCAATAAATGCAGTTGCTTTGGTTACTGCTTTACAATATGTACTTGATATAACTGTCGACTGCACAGTCCCCAGATTTAAATCCCATTGAGCATTTTTGGTACATGCCTAAAAGAAGAACCGTTACTAATATGTAAGGCATTCGAACTAAATCAGATATTTTCACTGGAATGACATACCATAATAAATTGACCATTTGTTACCGTCATCAATGCGAAGAAAATGCAGAACTGTTTTAAATGCAAGCGAAGATAACTCTAGTTATTAAAATCAGCGTTCTAATTTACTCATTTTATGTTTGCAGCAAGTTTCTCAGGAATTAAAATTTACAAATTAGATTTATTAGAGATGATCGTGTTATTTAAGCATTTTATAGTAACAAAGTATGTTGTGAATTAAAGCTAAATTAAATTTTAAGAATTTGTATTGCAATATTCTACAAAAATATAATTATCTACTAGTTTTACATTGTTTATATAACAAAAACCTTGTATTCCTTATACCCATATGCCCTCAAATCATAAAGATAAGCCTTATGCATTCATACATAAGACAAGCACACTAATCATAAGGTGTCCTCAACTGTTGATACGATTCTTCGACATTTTTGATGTGTGTATTATAAATCAAAGATGTAGAAACGTCTTCAAACAAGCGAATTTGACAGAAACTTTGATGCAAATTCTTTCAGGCTTAGCCAATTGAATTATACATAATGTGTACTACATTGTACTACAATCATTTTAATTATGCCCTTTTTCATTACGAGGTATAAGTCAAAAATATTTTTAAATATATTAACAGCCATAGTACCGGTGGGTTATTGAGAATAGATTTCGCGAAACCAATGTAACAGAAAACTTGTTTCACTATCGGACAAAGCGATTAGCGTTTCTAAAATATATAGTTGAAATAGCGAAAAACGTCGTGCTCTCCTCCCTCTAGGTGGCTTTGATTTAAGGATGGTGGATGATTACTATCTTAAAATTATTATACCTTAAGAACCGGTATCACGAAAACGGTGGATACTTTATAACCGATAGAGCAAACTCTTCTTATAAATTTTATTTTAAGAACATAGTCTTCGAAATACTATGAATTATAGTATTAAATCCAACCCTGCGCGCGCCGTGCCGAATAGTAATATCGTTGCCCTTGATGTGCATTATTTATCGGTATATCTTGAAGTATGGAACGTATGTTTGTTTTTAAAAATATTTATTCTAGGAAATATGTATGGTTAGAATTGTATTAATAATAACTTGACATTCTTGTTACTTCCTAAAAAATTAATTTGTTCTATTTTTAGATTTTAACATCAATTTTATTAATTATTTTATTTAATTTTCTCTGATGATGGTCTATACATAAAAGACCGAAACATATGTAGGATACAATAATAAATATTTTTGGGAAACTAGGTTTCATTTTATTTACTTTATTGGATATAATTGTCGTTTCTCATTGGAGCTATGGATTTCAATAAATATGGAGTATTAAATTGTAGTACATGTTTACTATAGTTGAATTAATTATTTCGTTTATTTAGTAGGCAGGATTGTATTTAAAGCAAATTATATCATTTAAATTTTAAAATTTAAAAATTGTTTTTGAAAAAAAAATATAAAAAAATTTTGCTCTTCATATCATAAAGTATTCACAATTTTCGTGGAACGGATTATTTTTGGGACATTGTCTAACCATATCTTTTTAGATGAAACACGCGAAAATTTGGAATTTTTCATGTTTCTTAAGATTTTGTTATTTTGTAGTTTCAAACCTACATTCTTACATTATATTACAAAAACTCGAACAGATTTCATAATTATCTAATAAAAAAGTGATTTAAAAAAAATGTTAGGTTATTTTATATGAGATATGGTTATGTTAAAATTAATGTTATGAATTACTTGGTTTTCTCATAACACCGATTTCTATTCGAAGCGCGTGTGTCGCTAGTTCGTCTTATTCTTTCGACTGCCTATAATGGTCAGACTATGCGAGGTTTACAAACTGCTAGAAACTGTTGGAATTCGATCGGATGCTAAGCATTATGAGTGTGCTTGGTAATCTTCTCGAAGTTATATATTGATTTCATTTAACAAAAATTGGAGTCCAGTTGGAACCTTGACTCCGCGAGGACGGTTGTTTTCAAAATTTTGTCTACCGAATTTTCTGTGCAGTACGAGTATTCAACTTAAGCTGTTACATGGGTGTGGTTCTCTGTAAATAACATAGAGCAAAGACGGTCACGTCCCTTCTCCTCAGTCACATGCGTCGTCACTGTCCTATAACTTAAACTAAAAATTGTAACAGTAGAACTAATTATTATGTCTAAGAGGAGTTTTTCTCCATCTAAATATACACAAAGAAATATACAATAATAGTAAAAATACAAATATAAATAAATTACAAGTCAGTAATAGTACAATAGAAATATAAGTAGTTCATAAAAGAGTCAATAATAGTTAATAGCATTAGTATTTGTAGTACTTATTAAAGAGTGCTTAGTACGTAGCACTTGCGTAGCGTTGGCTTAAAGGGGTGTAGCGTGGCTTGACATAGCGCTAGAGTAGCGTTAGCTTGGCATAGTATAGGCTTGGCGTCGTGATGGAGCAATAAGTTGCGATTCCAGTAGAGTGAAATTTCACTGGAGCTGCATGCAGAGTTTGGATCGCATAGGAATGATTTCTCAATTTTACTGGATTTTGAGTCTTGATTCCATCGATATATGTTTCCTCAACTACCTTCTGTTTCTTTGTACCCCTTTATATATCCATCTAGGGGCTTCTGGCAGGTGATGTCTGACAGAGACTTCTATTTGCGGCATCTGATCGGTTGAACTTGGCAGTGACTTCTGGCGCTTATTCTGTCGGCAATTCGTGCGCTGGTGTGCTTGGTATTGGATCGCCATGAAAGAATACTACCTTCCCAGTTGAGAGAAATGTTATATTGAAGTAAGTAAGTTCTTTTATTAGCAAACACCGATGCTTCTCACTGGGAGATATCATTGCACGACTTGACATCCGAATAAGAGAAATCTTGCCTTAAACGACAAGTTGTGTTTGGTAAACACCGGCAGATCCTGATGAAAAACACAACAACCTTTGAACAAAGAAAGCGTTCAATCTCACCCAGTACAGACCGAAAATCTCTAGAAGCTTTAGCAGAGCTCGACACTTAAGCGACAATCACCGCCAAGTCCGAAAAAGTACTTCCTATAGTACTACAGGGCAGGGTGCTTTGGACGGCACTGACAGGTGCACTTTACCGTCAAGGATTGCACTTATTGAAGATCCGCAACCTGGCCGGGTAAATAAAACTCAACCCGCCACCGATCGAGACATCCCTGAAATCGCGCGCTTATTATAAGCAAACGGCAGAAAAACCTTTCAAGCTTGTCCTATGTGACTTCCCTCATCAGATTTTTGACCATAGATTGCAATACGACGTGATCTCTTGAGAAAAGGTTATAAGCGCCTGCCTATGCCGCTTCTTCACATTGAGATAACGAGATCGCAGGATGTCGAGAAGATCTTCGATTTGAAAACTCTCTCGACCCCCATAAAGGTTGAACGCTAACGCAGGATGAAACCATTTTTCGTTAATGTCACCGTTGACAGCGGCATGGGCACGTACAAAGAAGTTGGCACGCTGGGGCTGCATGTGTCAGGTACGATGAAGTCCATTCAACTTGTAAGTGTGAGAAACCACGCGATTTTCCAGCTAAGTGTGCCAACAGCGCCAGACTGCATCACGTCAACTACAGAGGTTATCACAATTTACAGAACACTCTCCACCCGCAATAATCAATCTAAATCTATTTTTGCATAAATTACTAGAAACCCACATCCAAAAACCAGCAACACCTTCAGTATACCCGAAAAGCTTACTACCGCACCCCACCAATTAACATCGTCCCCGTAAACAAACAAACAAACTATCAAATTATAAAAGTATTTTCAATCTAACTTTTCACAAATAACTTAACTATAAAACAATTTATCCAACCACTATAAAATATAAACTTCTACCATATAATTTGAAAATTTTTTCTTTCTCTTTTTACTTTTTAAGAACATAAAACTTCTCCATGGCCAAAGAAACAAAAGCTTACACTGGCCATGGTCAGGTTGGTGGGTTATCGTATTTTAGTTTGTATTTTGTGTAGATCTGTAAAATCTATCCTAAATAAACATTAAAATTGAATTGAATTGAAAAATTGGATAGGCAGTAAGCATCGCACCCGCATTCAATTCCTTCCTACTATCATACTTCATCACGTAAACTAACAGTATATTTTATCACATCGTATAAATCCTGCATAGACTGAGACACCTATTGGATACTAGAATTCTGTTAAATACAATTTTGCACCAATTTTGATGTTTTAAAAATTAATTAGGTGAATGTTATATATTTGAAAAGACAGTTTAACGAGTCTAAAATTGTGAATAATTAAAATAAATCAATATTTGGTTAATAATTTTAAAATGAAGTTTTTTAAATACAAATGGAGTGCAGTTAACTCCAAAAACATCGAAATTTAGGAATTAAAACATTTTTTAGTTGTTTTTTAAATGATGAATATCGAACGGTTCAAATCTTAAAAATTGACTGCGTTTCTTTTTATTCAATATTGTAAAAATTAATATGCAATTTTCAAAACAATCTTGGAATAAATAGCATCTTGAATTTTTATTGTAATTTAACCTAAAAAATCGTACTTTGCGAGGTTTCCGAGATCGTTAATTACGAATTTGAGGTCAAAATAAATAATTTACTTGGAAAAATTATACCTAGCAGATTTTCGAACTCGCTAATTACAAATCGAATGTTAAATTTTTGTAAAATAGATGTCGAGTCTAATATTGCTGACTTTACGGTAAAATTGTTTCTAATCTATAAGAGAATATTAATTTTGTTTTAATTTCATTTAAAAAATGCCTTAATATTATATTGTTGAAAAGAATTTAATTTCAATTTATATACTTCAAATGGCGGACTACTAGTGGCCACCTCAAGATAAAAATCTTGATTAAGTAAAAATTAAATATCATTAAAATCATGATACTTACTAAGAATAAGTAGTATATCTATTCGTTTTTACGAAAGCTTACCTCCTCGTGCATTTTTGTGCAATACCTTCAGAATTTCAAAGAAAGCAATGCATCTAGCGAGAAGACGCCCAAGGTTTGAACACTCCTAATAATGTTTTGACAGTACCCCAAAATTCAGCTTTTCCTAATTTATTTTGCTAAAGATTATATCTTTAGCTAATTAGATTGAACTCTCTATATACACTGTTCTGCGGCACTGAAATAAATTTTTTTATCTTCAGTGTACCACCAGTCTTCTCAACAATCAGATGCTTTTTGAGTAGGCACTAAATTCTTTTCAATATACGATGCCCTATTTTTTTTCACTTCAATATCTTAGTAATTAATAACAGAACAAATAATCACAATATTTTTTATTCATTCGTATTATCTCTTATAAAAATTTAATTATCCTCAACATATATAAAAGACCGTATTAATCATAAGTCTTGCCCTATATGGGTACATTAATGTACTTACTGTATAAATCATAAGTATTAGATTAATAATAAAAAATTTGCATTACAGTTTTCACTTGCTTTAAATTTTTTATCATGATACATAACTTAAAATTTGTACGAAAATCTAGTAAATTTAATGAGTTACATTTTAAAAGAATTTGAGTTTGAATTCCTAACTTGGCATATATTTTTTATACAAAAGGACGCAAATTAACAAAAAACGAGGCACAGGTTCACTACAATTAAATTAAATAAGTTCAAAGAGACTATTCACACTTTAGAAAATATTTTTAGCCTTTTTTTATTAAAAGGAGCACAAATTAAAATTTTTACAGCACAATGGGTCACAAATTGAATACAATTAACTAATGTATCTTTGAAAAATGTTTTAATAACGTTGCTTCCAATTTCGCTTTACATTTTTGTTTTCTTCTTGTCTTTTGAAGCATAAGGGTGGAAATTATAATTCTTACGGCATAGCGAGATAAACTGAGCACAGTCGAAAGAGCTAGTTGAAACAAACTTGAAATGAAGTTACTGTTAATTTCATACGCTTCGCTAACAACGCGCAATATGTTTACGTAAAGTTTTAGCATAAGTATAAAATAAGTCAATTATTATTATTGCTTTAATGCTCCGGTATTTGTGCAAAAAAATCAATATCTAATTTCTTATAACTTTTTAACGCTAAACAAAGTATTGAAATTCTAATATTAAATATTTTAATGTCCCATAAGTCAACTACCTACCTTATTAAAGTGTTTTAAATCGTATTTACCTGAATTATAAATTGAAATAGGTACATCCAGAATTTAGTTTTAAGGGAACCTTTTAGAAGAAAACTGTAATACCAATTTTTAAATTAATGCTCTTATAAATTCAATTATGCTTTAAATAAATATTTACGATTTTTATTATAAAAGCTTTTTAATTATATTTACATCTATATAAAGTATAGAGTAATTAGTATAAAACATCTGAACACAAACTATACTGGGTATACCTAATAAAGTAGCTTTTGATAAATCACAAACGGAATTTGAATTGCTCTTTCCATAATAACGTTTGCAAACAATTACCTGTAACTTAATTACATTATACAAAAACCACTAGTTTAAAATTCTCTATTAGTAGATTTAAATTGTAAATTTTTATAATTTCATACTATTTGAAGATAAAATTTTGCAATAACAATTTTGTAAAAGTTAAACAACATATAAATGTTTCCCTAAAACTTCATTACTTTTTTAATTACTTCAATTTACAAGTTTGATAATTTGGCTCCTTAGAGCAGAACAAGCTGATATCTTGAATATGATATCCTAACTCCATCTTTTTCGTATTAAAATAGTGTATCTCCAGCTCGCAAGGTCTTATTTAGAATCGTTTGTAGTTGTCTGTAGTACTATTAATTTTATTTGTAGTTGAACCATATCAAAAGTTATGAGCATTTAAAGATTTAAATGATTGTAACTTTAAATAATTACTTTTTTTTTAAATCTTTAATTGATTGTAAACTTTGAATGGTTAAACTACAAACTAAATTGAAAGTACTACAAACAACTGCAAACGATTCTAAATAATATCCCACAAGCTGATTTAATGCACCTCATAATTTGAAGAAATTTCCTTTTTTTTAAATGTTTAAATGATCATAACTTATGAATAGTTAAATTACAAACAAATTCAAAAATACCACAAACAACAACAAATGATCATAAATATGACCTCGTAAGCTGATTTAATGTTCCTAATAATTTGACGAAGTTATCTTTTTATTTAAACTTTTAATGATTGTAACTATTGAATGGTTCAATTACAAATCAAACTTAAATCCCTACAAATATCTCTTTATTAAATGATGCTTTTTATGAATTTTGGCTTCAAGTTGGACACAAGTCATTTTTGGCCTTCATATATTTCGTAAATTGTTTTACTACAAATGAAAAATGTTTTATTACAATCAACTACAACAAAATACTATCTATAGATACAAAAAAATTAATTTTTTAAAAGTCGGATGTTCAAGAGAGTTATCGACGTACTTCTAAACCACTCTGTATACTAGAGCAAGAGAAAGTAATTACTAGGTAAAATTTACTTGAATGAGTGATAAACCATGAAAATGCTTTGTTATAAGGATACCGAAAAGACCTTGTGAAAGGCCGAAATCAATGATTTTCCACTAAGTTAACGGCACTCATGATTACATATAAGAAATTAAAAAAGAAGTTTTTTCAAACAAATTAAGTTCTTTTATCTTTTATGCTGTGACTTAACAAACTCTTTCATTTCATTATACTATTAAAATATTCGATTATTATAATATAGCAATATTAGAAATGTTGGGAGTGATTTTCATGGCTTAAACGGGTTTTACAACTGCTGTAAAATATTGGTCCTTTATTTTTGATCAAATAATATGCCAACTTTCATGAAACCACCTCCTCGTCTGTCAGTAACATCAAGCTTTTTCAGGGTATACAAATATTTTAAGATAAAATTCGTAAACCTGCTATTCCGTTTCCACGTTGAATAGATTCCATTTGTTATAAAGGAATTAAAATGTAAATTTACTATATATAAATTTTGAAAATTCAGAAAAATATATTAAATAATCTTAGGGAATTCCTTAGAAATCGCTGGTATTCTTGAGAAATCGCAGGTGTTGTTGAAGACCTCTCAGAGAAATTCCCGAGAATTCTCCAGTAATTTGCGGAAACTCTTAGGAATTCTAAGGAAATCTCTGAAATTTTTTGTATGAGGAATACTTGTGTACAGTTAAATATAGAAGTGTTAACTCTTATAAAAATGAATGTGCACAACTCTCTTATCTTTCTATTAACGTGAAGTTATGTTTCAAAATTCAGATAAGGTTGTTCTGCTCCAAAATAAAATTATTTTATTCAGATAAGATAATTTTTGAAATATTATTAAACTTGAAATGGTGTATTAAATATGTACCAGTTCAAACTATCCTTTGCGCTCAACAACTAAAATTGGCCATTTTTGGATTTAGGTTAGTTCTGCTCTGAAGTGACGAAACATGGTGAGAAAAATCCCAATTATTTGTGGGTATAATATATAAACTTAAGCATAATATTGCATTTCCTTTTATGTAGTTTGAACGAAGTTAAAAAAATACAAATTCAGCTCGTTTTTTCTTTTGTGTGTATAATAATTCCTTTGACTTTAAATAAATAGCTATGAATAAATTTATATCGGTGTAGATATTCGATAAAAATGTGAATTTTTTATTGTTACAATATTTTTAGAGATCTGTACTTTCGCCAAATTAGTCGTAATTTAAGGTTTAACCTATCAATGTCACATTTATATTTATTGACCAAATTTCTATAAACATGAATTTATGGAAAATAAATGTTTATTAGAATTTTAAACCTTAAGAAAGACATAGGACTTTGTTGAACGTAAGAAACCCACTTACATATGTGATTAGGTATTAATTGAAAAGTTAAGGATAAAGACATATTGCATGCTTGTGTATAATATATTACTTATTATGAGAGGATACTGTCTAATACAGTTTGACTTCCCACTTAGTCCTCTGTTTTCTACGCAGTTATGTATGTGAAATTTGTTTTTCTTACATTTAACAAGTCCGTCACCCTAGAGGAAGTGTGAAAAATACGCTACAATTATGTCCTATGATGATAATTATTTAACTGTTACAGCTCTTGCAGCAGTCATATCATAGTACAATAACCCCATATTTTGTCTATTAAGCATTTATTGTTTAAATTAGAAAAGTATTGATTATGGTTAGGATTATTTATGAAATATCTTAGTTAATCTGCAAACTACACTGTTTAAGACCGCTGTGTTCTCATAAATAAACACATGCGATCAATATTTGTGTGTACATATTTCATTTAATATACTATCTTTAATTTACAAATTTTCCTTAAGGAATAATAAATAAACATCCCGTTTACTTTATTAGATAATAACCAGTATTGCAGTAAATAAGTAAAAACAAGTTTAATTAAAAACAAATACTACTTTGTTGCAGCATATCTAATTCCGTCTTAAGTTTAAGATTACTTATAATAACCTGTCAATGTCTGTAAAATATACAAAAAAAAATCTGTTATGAGACAACACACGACTTTCTCTTACATATTTTAAATTTAATTTGAATTTATTTACGTAAGTGACTTTCCTATACACCGAAATTGTAAACTCTAAAAT
>JAHWXV010081298.1:0-21893 GCA_024586415.1 Phrixothrix hirtus
AATTTATATTTTTAGAAATTTCAAATAAACGTTAATTTATTTTAATTTTCTAAATGTTAGAATTTTGTAATTATACATAGTAATTTCGAGGGTCTAACAAGGTTAATACTCTCAGCTCAAATAATAGATGGACTATCTGGAATTGAGTTCTAATATTTGCGCATGGTGTAGCTAACATATGTCGAATGACTACGCAAACAAAACAATGGATAGGAAATATTAATTATTTTAATTAAGAAAAAACAATATCATAACCAACGTATATTCCTACGTATATTTTAATTCCAACTACCTGTTGGTTCTTTAGGAATAGACACATGCATTACCCAAATCAAGATCATAGCAACGTTACCTCAACTTCCACTCCTAGTCATGTTTAGTGCTGGAAATAGTCACATCACAATACTAATTAATTTAAAAATCTCTTAACAAAAAAAAGAACAATTTTAAACGATGATACTATTGATTCCAGATGCCATAACCATTAGATCTACGAAATTTAAAACCAACAGCAAAATACAACGATGTGACTATCTTAAGTGTCGAGATCGAAGTCAAGAATATACGTTCGGCAACGGTATCCATTTTTACATTAATTTAAAGAATTCATTTTTATTACATAAATAGCGTAAATTATTATGGTTTAATTAAACGAAATTTTGATTTAAAACTTACGACTTGAATATAAATATTAGGAAATGGTACTTTTAAAGGAATAAATTAATTATGAGCGTTTAACTTAATTTCTGATATAATGTGGTTTATAAAATAATAGTCGGCAACCAAAGTTGCAACAAAATTATTGAATAACTTAAAGAGTAGTTTCTAACGAATTTAAAGAAATACATTCGATTGAGCCCAAATAACGAAAAGAAGAACCAATTTAAATCCTGGTTTATAAGATAGAATGAATTAGGTAGTAACCAAATGTTACACTATGACTAATTTAAACATCCTCCGACAACAAAACCTCACTTAAAGTGACTTGCATTTTTTTTACGCCTGATGTTGGCCCTTCATCGCATGAGGTTCAACAATGATGGCGAGATCAAAGAACATGTTACAAGTTGATTGACATCACTGGTGGCACATTTTTATAAAAAGGGAATGCAAAAGCTTGGGTCGCGCCATGACAAGTACCCACAAAATGGTGACAGTTATGTAGAAAAATAGATGTAGAAAAATAGATTTTGTTACGATTACAATAAATTTTTTTACTGAATATGTACTTGTCTCCTTTGTTCTATCAAATGGATCTTAGTTTGTTGATGTACCTCGTATATATATCATTCTACACTTTCGAATAATTTGAAGTTAAATATGTTGAAGGGGGGTAAAATTACATTACTTTGGCATTGACAGATCATTCAAGTTGTCAATGTATGCTTCACGGCAGGTACTATTTATTTATTACTTCGCTGTTATTTACTTATAATGTCTTGGATACGAGATAGATAAAGCGATCAATAACAGCTGGCTCATTA
Organism: Phrixothrix hirtus; assembly: GCA_024586415.1. Classification (NCBI taxonomy): domain Eukaryota; kingdom Metazoa; phylum Arthropoda; class Insecta; order Coleoptera; family Phengodidae; genus Phrixothrix; species Phrixothrix hirtus. Next base: position 1,485 of record JAHWXV010081298.1, read on the forward strand.
TTGGTGGGAATTATGCGTATACGGGAGTTATAATGACACATGAGGCAATTATTAATTCATACCTCCCTCACATGTAATTATAATTCCCAATACAAGTAAACAATAACAAAGTGATAACTAAAATGTTGTATGCAAACTGGAGTTACTACATAATAACACGCATCAAACGACATCCCTCCTCCGGGTCAAAGGCCCTTTTCGTCCATAAATAGTTATTAAAGTTTATTTACGAAAAGTTATAGTAATGTTTTCAACAATATGTAATATTGGTTAATTTTTGTTGTTGCCAAGAATTTACTCCCTTCGAGACCAATGTAAATATTTAATCCCTTGTGATTAAAAGTGTCGCGTAGCTCATGGAAACAAGTGACTAAATGCGACGTTTTAGTCTCAGAACTCGATTTATTAAGGTCTTTGGGTTACTTTAGAGTTTCAGGTCGTATGTAATAGAATAATTTTATAAAATTCATAGGTTTCATACCCCCATTATCGAATGGGATTAAAGATTAGTTACATTATGGCCAATATATTTATAACTATTTTTTAAAGCTAAGCAACCCTCTCTATATGCAGTAGTGGTTAAAATATTTTATCATGTTGAAGCACTAGAAAACAAGTACATCCTGATATATACTTCTCTAAATATTTTGCTCGAAATTAATATATTATTATACCGCCTGTTCATTTAAAAATGGTTTACCATACTACGTTAATAAATGGAAAATAGCTTACTGAGGATGACACCTCTAAACGGGTGCGCGTAACACTTACCAATGTGACGTAATAGAAATAAGGGTTGTCCGGGTTTGACAGGTTTCCTAACGGTAGAGACGGGTGATTCCACGATGAGTACTATCCTTGGCACGCCTCTGTTCTAAAAAAGTATTCATAACCTAAACGGCTTCAGGAAGTTTAGTCAAGCTAACGTAGAGAGTTCTAAATTTACTTTTCAAAATAAAGTATTCCGAATAATAAAATTTAAACAATAATATAGCGACTAGATCATAATCAATTCGTCGCACAATTAGCTAACCAAATCCAAAAATGCACTACACTGTTTCTATTAATTAATAGAAAAGGTACTTCGATTAAAGTAATTTATTTAATCGTCGAAAAATTAAAAGAAAGTGACAACTCAAACATCGAAAGTATTGTACTTTTCCAAGTAAATTTATAACCAAAACATCATCTGTATGAGTTTTATAGTAATTAATTTAGCGATATTAAAATACCGAATTTTTGACACCAAATAAAACTGACGATAATAAATCTTACGGTAAATTAATGCATACATCATCAAAATTTAATTGATTTCAATAATGTGTTAATTAAACAATTGAAAAAGAAGTTTCCAGCGGTCTTGTAAAAATGTTTTCTAAAATTACTAAAAGGCATCCAAAAACAAGTCGAATGTGTCCTTGTCGCCAGGTAGACAGCGCAATAAGATTACTTACGTACGCCTCGGATATTTCTTAAAACAAGGAGAATGTTTTCAGAATGTTTGAACGTAATTAAATAAGTATTTCTTTCTACGGTCGATCGTAATAAAAATTACCACTGGGTAAAATAAAGCTACCTAATTTAAATTTGTTGCAACAAACCGAATTACGCAACCCCCGACAATAAAATATGCTAAAATACTTAATTCATAAAAGATAATCCAAATTGTAAAGCGAATTCAAGAATTACTTTCACGAGAATTCTATTCTTTTGTACAGCTAACCAAATTTATAAAAGAATCCTTGACTTATTACTTAAGTACGAATTTCTTTAGCTCAACCACCAATAATACTAATTAATAACAATTTCAATTTTACATTACTGAAGCACAATTTTACGTATTACTGTTACAAATGAAATTTTTAAATAATTTACAAGGTATGAAATCGAATAAATAGTCCAAAAATATGTTTGTAAATATAAAAAGAAATATACACTGATATGGTACAGAGTAAAACAAAAAATTCATCACTGACGCTCTGCAGCAAGATATTATGCGACTGCTACCATGTAAGCGGGACTCCGAGTCAGTAAAGCTGGGGTCCGAACTCTTAGAAAACGTAAAGACAACTTCTAGGAAGGCCTGGGTTATATAAATACGCCAAACGGATTCAGAAGCCGGCTGATGATCAACTAGCGTAACTACTGCCTTCTGATCTTCTTACAGATGTACCATAAACATCAATCGCCAACGCGAATTAATTACAGGCAGAACCAAATCTATATATTCAACAACAGACGGCGGATTGCATAAGCCGAGGCAGGACGCATTCTAGAGGCTCTAAGGAATATCAATTAACCAAATTATATACAAAAGAGCATTCGCCCTATAACTTACCCCGTGCGCAACACAGGTGTCTAAAATTCACCAGCATAACAACCTAGTGCACTTGTCGATCATATAACAATGCCCGATACAACGCGTGGTCTACAATTCGCGCCCGTCAACATTTAAGAGTGCCGCTACAAAAGTTTCGAATGAAGTCAGCGGTGCTCAAATAAATTAAGAATTAAATTCATTTAATAGAATTGCTTAACTAACATAACTAAACGAACCTTATATCGGTTTAAAAATGATATAAGATGCTTTGTAAATTAAATAAGTCGAATGAATATTATCAATAAATTTTAAATTGTTACAAACAATTCAGCCCTAATATTTGAGAAGCAAATAAAGACAAAAAATTGCGGAGAAAAGTCGATTTTTGTTTTAGGGGACACTTTCAGACCCACATGGCATGACCACAGGTTCTGCCCTCTCCCCTCTAGAAGTAGAACGCAATTTTTTTATTAGCATACGGCATCAAGTCCTAGCTGTTTTCAAAGGTTTTCAAAATATCTATATATTTCTACTTTTCTTTAATTATGAAAAGTAGTTTTTGACATTGCTGGTTTTGTGTAGAAATTACAGGATTTTCCGTAGGACGTCATAGAAATATACGATATCGGGGATTGTAATCACGTAAAATTGGAATAAAATGCTTTCTAGAAATCGCTGCTACAATTTGCTTATTTTACCAAAAATCTAAAAGTAAAATGGAATTTACGCTAAAATGCTGTAGTAAAATACTAAATGTCATGAAGCTTTTCCAAATTGCTGCCTTCCAAACAACAGAACCATTGTAAATATTTACCGGAGGGTATTTGAAACAAGAATGCCACATTTAACAATTCTTTATAACTCAGAATTTCTAATTAGGTCGCTTTTTAGCTAAACGTTTTGACTAAATAAGGCACATTAATTCCTCAGTTGAAGGGTGTTTCACAAGAATTGGAAATAAAACGCTTATCATTTTCAAACATTAATACAGTATTGGGTACTATCTAAACAGTTGCTTCAATCAGACCACGTATAAAAAATACAGATACCGTTTTCATATACAGATTGTTTTGCATATATCCATTTTGTCAATGGTTGGAGTTATATTGCTGATTTGAACTTTCACAATGTTGGACGTTTCAGCTATGGGACTTATTTGGAATGAAACGGCGCTGCGATGAATACATTTACTATACGCCTGCTTAGGTTAACGGGATCAGCATTAGTTTAATTTAAAATATTTAGTTGGAGAAAGGCCAACTAAGTGACCCTTGTTTTATTTTTGATGCTGTGTATTCTTAGTGTACTTCTTAATATGGTAAACTACTTTCAAGAAGTTATTTTTGAATATAATGTAACGCAGATAGTACACTTAACAACACAAGAGGTACTTTAAACATTTTCTGTAAGACATTGCTTGCAGATTTAAATACTATAATATGTTATACGTTCTATTTAACTTCATATTCTAAAGATATTATATTTTTTGAAAAAGTTATGTAACTTTAACTGGTACCATATTCAAAACAATTTTTGAGTATTCCAGCTATTGTATTTTGTGAGTCTTTATATGAGCACGTGTAGTCTGCTCACAAAACATAAATGATAAATAACATCATAATTCAACAAACTTACTGTGCTTTTTTTCATGAACACCGTACTACTTGTCAATCTTAAAAAATTGGCTTAATAATTGATTGGAAATAATTTCATAGCTTCGTCATTTTATCAGAACATTGTTTTAGTTGATCTACAATTTTAATACTCATCTGAAGAAGACAACACATTAATTTTTGAAAAACTTGTTAATCCGATATAGAATCTTGATAAGAGTCATTTTTATTTTTACCTAACAGGATATTCCAATTTTAGTTAAATATTAATTAGGAAGGAACTTGAAAAAAAGTTGCAACTGTTTATTCACGCTAACAAATGTACTCCTTTACTCGATTGTTTAAAATCTCTACTCCTCACACACTATTGACAAATTTAAAAAACACTAATGATTAATGTTGCAAAAATAACTAGCTAATAGCAGGTAACAGTGTGCTGTAAATATCTTGAGCCGCTTCAGTTACTCCCTGAGAAATTTGACCAAAAATTGTGGGATAAAAGCTTTATGATAAAAGAGGTTAACATTCCGGCATTAATAAAACTACTAGAAACTTCAACTACTTCAATTAAGTATCTACTTTAGACAGGTGTGCAAAACGTTGACCAATTTTATATGATACAGTCTTATATAATGACCTTAATAGTGGCCGCATACTTATTACGTAAAGCGGTTAGCACTGAAATTTTTTAAATTGTAACCGAATAGACTAAATAGTAGAACTAAATTTACTAATTAATTAAATTTATAAGTGTTGTTAAAATTTTATAGAAATTATGACTTTACAGATAGGAATAACTAAGAGATAACTTCCGAAATGTTTTAATTTTGCGATAAGACAGTAGTAATTCTATTTCAAATTGCAAAGTATAGGATAATAGAGTAAAACTTACTTAGATTTTTGAACTTGTTGGTTTTAAAAGTTAATAGCAAAGTTTTGGAATTAAATAGTAACTTTTTCGATTTGCTTTACTACAGATATTTCTTATTAATCCCTTTCACATAAACTAAATTCGGTAAGTTTAATAGGGTGCAGCTATTTATAAGTGATCATCAATTATAACAAGTTAAACTTGTTAAGGAAGAAGAAAAAACTAATAACGGAAAGTTAATGAAACAGTAGTTTAGTAAAGAAACGAATTGATTTAATCAGAAAAAAGAGGTTATTGTAAGTGAACATGATATATTAAATTAATCGTCCGGTCATATGAGTTTGATTATAATTCTATTACCATTAAACATTGTGTATCTAGGGTAAACTTTCAGGTCGTTGAGTCACTAAGTAGTTTAGCAAAGTTCGTAGTCAATTCACAAGAGACATGTCCGAGCGCATTTGTTCTAATTCTACAGTTAACAAATTAAATTATAGCATAGTATATGTCAGAAGTAAGCGCGAAAATTTAGATTTAAACATTTCCGTATTTTCTTAATAATTGATTTAGTGCCTACTCTCAGAATTTAGCTTCACATGCTCTTACTATATGTGTATAATTTTATTTAGTGTGGTGTTCAAACATTTTCTTGTTAGAGAGGCTCAAAATGTATTTGGCAACAAAGAGGAAAGAGGAAAATGTTCAAAATTAATATAATAACACCAAATTAGTGTGGATACGTAAAGCATTATACTTATAGAACATCCCTCTTACGACGTATGCAAATATTAAAAATAAGTGATTTTTTTACTATAAAACCTAACAAGGATAATTGAAGCCTGCAATATTTCAACGACAATCGTAATTCACTTTAAAGTATTCTTTAAAGATGTGAACACCGAAACCACGGAGATAGCAAGGTATTCAAATGTGATATGCTGTTCTTAAATTTATAATTGCCGATGGCCTCAAAATTACTACGAGTTTTGAAACAATTAATTCCCATAAAAGTAACTTCAGGTTTCTGTAACTTTTAAATGTCCCTGAACGATTGAAAATTGCTGACAGAATAATTTCTTAGAAAACACCTGTCAATACGTTCTTTCACTTCATTTTGTTTATAATTTTAAAGTTTTATAAACATAAAATGTTGCAAGGTATGTTTGAAATATTTAGCGTATATACGTTTATTTCTAAAGTTAATTTAAAATTCCAAACTGAAAACATTCTCAGCGTTGAACTATTAAACATTAGAGGAAATACATTAAGTTATTGTTTAGCACAACTATAAAACATTTAGTAATTTGTTTGCTATAGCATTAATTACCCTCTATAGTTAAATAAAGTACACATTTTCGTGAAAAGCCATCTGACGGGTTAAATAAATTCCTAGAAAATACTAGCCAGGTTAAGGTTAAATATTGTGATGCAGCTAGTCTCAAATATTTGATCAATTATATAAAGGAATTTTACGATTGGAAATAGGTAAAGAATTTGTTAACGAAAACGCTGTTACTGTAGATTAAGCAAAAATAATAGCGTTCAGCTTAAAGTGTATAGAAACTCGCCTTAACCTTAACCTACATGTACCATTTCACAACCGCACCACTGCGATTACTTTGCAATTAGTATGTAATCTCGCTGTCAACGAAACGGCCACAAGCAAGTCATTAGTAGCTTGCTTGAGATGAGTTAGACTATAAATAAGAAACTTCGCACACCTAAATACATCATCAACGGTTTGAAGAACTGTTTATACACTTATTATGCCTTTGTATATAAATGTAAGTAAATTTACAATCGTTCAGAAGTTGATAACTGTTTTGAAGTGTAGATATGGTTACACAATGCTATGTGATGGCTGATCCTGCCATGGATGGTATTTCAAGTATCCACTCTAATCTTGATGAAATTTAAATATTACTGCACCTATTTCTCTAATTGGGTTACAATTGTTAGATAAGATGCTAGACCTGGATTGAGCGTGATCTCCGAATGTTGGAAGTGGAACGTTTATGGTAGATCCTGCATAAACTTCATTAGTTTTGGGCGCCAACGTGACTTTAGAAAGTGAGTTAGTAGCTTTCGCCACGTATAAATTTGTGAACATTAAATTGTATAAAACAGAGCCAGAAGCGCTTACTAAATAACTAAATAATTATTTAAAGAAAGCATGCAAAATATCGTCTTAAAAATAACAATGTAGGTTAATAAAAATAAAATCTTTGACTATCATAGTTACGCTTTGCAATAAACCAATAATTACGAGATTACTTACACCAGTAAAGCTGTAGCTATTTCAAACAGTATTGTTGGAAGCGCTAGAAATCTGAAGCAAGTTGCATAATACGTTATGCAAAGGTCTTCACTGAAAGGTACTAGGTAAAGTATACTAAATTTTAATTTTTTCGACGGCACATAAAAGTTCTTGGATCCTAATTTATTAAATAGGTTGTGAAGAACGTAGCGTAGAAGGAAAATATCGGCACATAAAGTAAGAAGTGGCTGTAAAACATACAGGGGTAGAAGTTGTCATAAAATAACTACTGATTTCTAAAGTCAATATTCACCGAACTGTAAGATCATATTCATTTATTCAACGCTAAGGGTAATTCTTAATTATCGTTGCGAATATCATCGTTTTCATACATTACGAGAAACTTCCGCTAACTATAATTAAAGCTAGAGTAAACCACATTATCTGTACTACCAATTTAGTAGTCACTGACATTTCAATATGAACACCTCTTTCAACTAACATACTAGAAAAACAAAAATCATATGATTTCAAAAGGTGCACACCACACGGCTGTGCTTGAAGACGATCGAATCTTGTCTAGCCTCACCTTGATAGATGTTTGCGCATCAAAACCTAAGTTACCATTAAAGCAATGAAAATGTTTATGCTTTTATGCTGCCAAAAGTGTTTAAATCTTCACCACTTTGAAATAAACAGAAAAGCACATAAATTAATAAATCACACATTAGCATAAAAATTAACAGAATATTTAACAGACTGTACATAATCATGATTATAAAACTATAAATTAAGTTTTCAGATATTTCGCGTATGCAGATTTAAATTTAAATTAAAGTATACACTGCGATGTGGAAAGTATGTCACAATATGTTGTAGGCAACAAATATAAGAGGCAGGTATTTTTGTATCTGCTCTTAAACAATTTTATGGAGGAAAATCAAACTCAGGGTTGATGCTGTATGCAACCATTATGGGAGTTTCACATAGAATCGGTAGGCCGATGTGAATGGAGCACCCTTAGTGCCCAACATGAAGTTAATTTTTTTTAACTTTCAACTTATTTGAATGTCGAAAACTACCTTAAGGAAAATTCAAATCGACAAATACTCCCTCTAACATAACTCAATTATTTTAAATATATATATATATATAGAGTATATGATAAAGGACATGCTACAGTAGTAATGGAAAGTCAATATTATTAAATCAAACTGAGAACATTGCTAGAAAGATCTACTTATGAACAAATACAAATGGATACCACAACATATCTTGAAAAAACAAGCAAAACGAAAGTCAAAGCTAGTAGTATCAAAAATGAAATACAAGAACAAATAATACCCTTTGAAAAATCATCAGGGTATTCTGAGATGTACGGTCTACCAAAAATTCACAAAGAAAATCTTCAATTAAGACACATAGTAAGCTAGGTAAGAGCAACGACACAAAACCTGACCAAATACTTATCTAAAACTCTACAACTCTGTAAACCGTTTCATAAAAATTCTGAAAATGAAATTATTGAACAGTACGGTTTTCTGTAAAGTTTTGACATAGTATCCCTGTTTACTTATATTCCAATAGATGAAACACTAAGTACCATTAAAACGAAGAGCGATCCGGGAAATAGCACAATGGATCTCATACGGCCAAAAATATAAACACATCGAAGGAGTACCAATGGGATCGCCGTTGGACCAATATTATCAGATCTATTCATGGAAGAAGGAAATTAGATCTATTTAAAGCGCGAATTATAACCTAAACTATGGTTAAGATACATTGATGATACACTTGTGATATGGCCACATGAAAAAATCGATTAAAAGACTTCCTAACACACGTAAACAACTTGCATCAAAAGATAAAATTTACGTTGGAGAATGTAAGGTTAGATGATTACATGTATATTTGTATATACATCAGTAATTTAAATGCTTTTAGTTTATTTAACTTAACAATAAAACTTGATCATATATTCATTTATATTTGGTTGTAGTATTTTGAGAAAAGTGGCAGCAATCATTTTCAAATATAACTGTGACAACTTTGTGACTTTACCAATACGTTGGCTAATAGGTATGTCAATTTTTGTAGAGATTTGGGAACGATTTCGAGGCTTTGTCGTTTTACGAAGCTTGCAATAAACATGTTGTATTATTTCCATCTTGCGTCATTTAATTTAAATATTTATAGGTATTTAAGTTACCTACAAATTTTAACGTATTAAAACGAACTCCAGTTCAATTTTATACAATAAGATTGCAATATCTGTATAACATGTTGTTTAAAATAATGCCTAATAAAATAAATTTGAAATAAAACTATTGTGTAAAAATGAAATTACGTAGTGTAATGTATAATCGTTTTCATTGAAATGAAAATAATTGTATAGATTTAAGAAGATCTTTTAGGATTGATTAATAAACAATGTGATTGAAAACGTTCGAAATTTGACCATTTTTCTTTGGTAATTATAAGTTAGTTAATTTTTCTGTATTCCATCTGTTTGACTTCAATCAGGAAGAATTGCCTTATCTCAAGAAAGCAATTACAATCTGCATTACAAGGATGTATACAGGTTTAAATCAATGTCAGTTCTAACGCACGTAGTGAAATTTTAAGCTAGCTATTATCTCATTACATCGTGTATGAAGGTCAAGTACTTATAAATAAAAAAGGTAAATTATTTTACTTCTTACACATGGCATTATAGTTCAATTCAATTTGTAACCACAAAAATATGGAAGAATATTCGGTGTTGTTTTTTGAAATAATCAGGTTAGATTAATTCACATTAGTAGTAAATTTCAATTTTTTACAAGGAATACTAATTTATATTACCAAATCTAAATGATATTCTTTCATTCTGATCATTTAACTAAATACATTTATTTTTTTGTGTTTTTTTATGAACAATTTGTAACTTCAAAAATAAGTCAGAACCTTATTGATAATAGAGTTCCTTGTATATTTTACCTAACTTAAATTTCAATTCCTAAATGAAAATTTACTTCGTATGTGTATTTTACAGCAGTCTGTGTCTGGACTCCATTGTTTGTACAACAAAGTGTGAAACTAATTCCAACGTGCAGTGCAATTGGATAAGAGATGGTAAAGCTATAAGGAAATCAATTTGAAGCTCTGACTAAGTATTTATTTGCATTCTTTGTCTCATTTCATATAAAATCTGGTCATAAAACAAGATTCATTAAATTGTCTTAAACTTGTTATTAATTTATATATTTCTTTAAATAATTTTGGTTTTAATTAGATTCGGATTACAACCTCTTTGTTTTATTTCCAGTATGCATATTTATTATCCCCAGAAGCAAATAGTACCCAACAGTCACTATTTCACTATGTAATTATTTTCTATCTGACGGAATTTACGTCTTAAGCTATAAACCGTTGAATACTATTTAAGTGCAGATCTAACACACCGTCCTGCAGAATCTCAGAGCCAACTAACGTAACTGATATCCCGTTATAAGAACGGGGTAATAGGCTACAAGATAGATAAGAATAAACAATTACCGCTTCTTGACGTATTAGTACAAAATGTCTCGATGGAAAGCTAGGCCATACGAAAATATCCAAAACGATATATATGTAAGCAGATATGCATGTATGTGTTTACGAATACTTAAGTATTGTATCGTATGAATTAAACAATTACTACATTCATATATCAATGCCAACGTTGGTTTTCACTTTCCTGTGTACTGTATTTATCGCCTCTAGAGCAAATCTTCTCCAACGCCAATATTGGACTTAAATTTGCTATATATACGAGAGTGCCTGTATTGTCAACTATCTGGTTAGGTAACGCGGGATATATCGTGCGGAGGCGTTTTAGAAGCTGATAGCCCTTATACACTCACGCTAATACAATCGAGGAAAATAAGAAGGGGACTGAAATGCAATTACAAAAATCCCGCCCTCTTTTCCTTCACTTAAGTAATGGTATTTATGGTTTGTCTGGTAACTCAATGAACCACGAATGAGCCTATGCAACATTCCTGGTGAAGGAATTCCAACAAAATTATAATAAACATAATTGAGTTATTTTTTAAATAAGAGATTCTAAACATTCTTAAGGTTTAAAAGCTGTTGTGATGCTATGTAAAACCTTTATATTCGAAAAGGTTTCTAAATTGAATAGTCATCAACAAAATAAAGTGAATAACATTACCTTATTTATATATAGTATGTAACATCCTCCTAGATTTCAGTTTCATTACTAATTCTAGGCTATTCTATAACGAAATATTGCGGACTTACAACACTTGGCACTGTCCGTTGTTGGACACAGAAATTCCTTATTGCAACTATATTACAAAGAAAATTGTGTTTGATACATACGGATACGGAAAAAGTGAGCAATTGTGTGAACCAGAGGAACTATAGCTAGATTTATGAAGTCATGCAAGTTTGAAAACTTAAACTGTAGTACTGTCTGCTAGCAGCTGAAAAGTATCGCAGCTTTAACTAAGGTATATTTTCTATTACAATTATTCAGAAACTGAAACCTCGTTTGTGAACAATTGTCCCAGTATTTACTGACAATGAGCGGCATAATTAGACTATTGGGAAAATAAGCTATAATATACTGAATTTAATTAATAACAAAAAACCAACATACAATATTGAGAAAATTGAAATGCACTTAGGTAAGAGCAGTATTTGAACGCAGTCCTTGATCAATATGAAATATAAAACCACCAAAACAAAATAATAGATAATCCAGTCAAACCTAAAAATTAGTAAAAAGCGGAGAACTTAATTATTTCTGCAAAGCTCACACACGTAATCATCTGGAATATATCTACCGCAATAATAGAATATGTGGCCCCTTCAAATGTAATTTCCAATTTATACCACTACAAAACCCAATTCGATATCAATATGTTTCTTGTATTTAATGACTATTTCAGTCACCACTAATCATTCCATATTCTCGATTTTAACAATTTTTTGGGCTTCCCACTAATCCACGCTGCATTCTCTTTCCTAGCTGCATTTGTTCTAGTTCCTGCTTTTAAGTTTCTTTTAGTTCTCTCTTGCTTCGCATAAGATAATTACCTTTGATTGACACAGAAGTTAGTATTTGGAAGCTTTAGGTTTTCTAGGATGGCCAAATGTTTCTCTTGTTACATCCAGAGTATGCGATGAATCACGGATGTCTATATAAGTAGTTTTGACTTTTATAGGTTGTACACTTGATGGACAAGGCATTTACTTGGACGCTAAACTGGCATTCCTGGGGTTCGTTATTGTAATGGCACTTGACTAATTGCTGTTACATGACACAAAGACATTGATATAAAGTTAGGTGGTTGTAATTCCACAAAACAAATGTTCATTACCATAGCAACTAAGAATAACTTAATTAAAATGTCAGTAAAACGTTACTGCAAAACGTGTACACGTTGCTATGTAATTAAATTTTACAAATACCCATATGCACCAAAATTATGAAAATTTATTAAATTGAGTACCGATCAATCACATGTTCTTAAAATATTTTTAAAATATAAATGGATATAAATTAGTGTTTTAATGGTTCTAATGTAACGTTTATACGAAACGCCATAATAACGCGAAACGTGATCTAAAAGAATTCCTAAAACTTCTACGCAGTTTTTCTATATTAAGCAATACGGAAGTGTAATTAATAAGATTGAATTGAGGACTTCACAATCCATAAGAAGAAGTCAAATATCGTGCGCGAGTTTAGTTCAAATTAATAATAGAAAATTGCTAATTAAAAACTGTTGTAAAAATACTGTAAACTAATTAAATAAAATTACGCAACCTGATGTAAATATTATCCATCACCGTCCGAAATTCCTCAAGATCGTTTTAATAATCAACCACAAGTAACAGCAAATAACTAATCAAGAATATTACATCATGTTGCGCAATCGAGTTTTTTTCAACAAGTGCAGTTGTTATCCGTATCAGTGAGATAGCAAACAAAGAAAGCCAGTCAAATCAGTATTCGCAGAACGAAACACGCGAATACCAATTTAAGGCACTTTCACGAAGCGAAAATCAGTCTTCATAGGAGATTCTGTACGGGCAGTTGCCTAGTGCAAATTCCGTCAAAAGTTTTTCTAACCAGTAAAGCTATTTTGTTAATAATTCTTACAGCAAGGTCGACGCAACTTCCTTAGGAATCGTCCATTTGTGGAAAGCCTGATTGCGATTAAAAACCATTTGGAGCGCCGTATGCTAGAGTTCTTAATACGAAGATTATAAAACCAGACCGTCACGAGGTAGTTTACATCTACGTTGCTACATAGCTGGTTGCAGACGATGACGAAGGCCTTTCAACGTCGCTGTGCATTGTGTTGTAGCGATAACGGACGCACATCGACGCCCAACCGGGACTATTCACCGAACGTAACCGTCTGTCGTTTGTAGATATGTAGCTATGTTGCAATTTACATAAACGACGCCAAGTATCCTTCCACATCGCCGTGCGTTGTGTTGTAGCGATAGCGAACGCTGGTCAACGCTGAAACAATACCGTTTCCCAAACAAAATAGCCTATTTCTTGTAAATGTGTAGCTGGATTGTGATTTACAAAAACGACGCTATTTCGACAGAGACAGTTGGCGCATATTGTGTGGCATCTCTGATCACGGGTACAAGGCAACCCCACGTCTCCGTCCCGCTCAGTGCAAGCTACACCCAGAGCGCCGTTGAAAGCGACGCTCGTAAACCTCTAGACATACCGCTAGCCCGTGCGTTCACATATGTCGTGAGAACAGAAATTGAACGAGCCTGAGAAACTTGCCCCCACTGTCTGCTTAAGTGACACGACTGAATTTGTGACACTCCCGTCTAAGAGCCTCATATGAACCCCGACATAACTTATAAACCCGAATATTCGTAGATAATTTACTTAGCTTGCTGTCTTAGATTTTTAATTATTTTGTTAACAAACTAGAATGATTTTAGTTTTGCGTTCCGTTTATATTTGAGTTGCTTCATTATTTATGACCATTGATTTGTTTATTTATTTGTACTTATTTATTTATGTCAATAAACTATTGTTATTACTAGATATCTTTTCAATTCCACCGATGACCGAAATAAACATTGAATAAAAGTTCGTTTCGTGATTAAAGTTCGAGCGACGTTATTTAGCACAAACGACGTCCACCGTAATTAAGCCATTGTATCGTCGTTTCGACCACCAAAATAATCGAGACGGGGGTACTCATGACTAATATAAGCTACACAAAGAACCACCCCTCACGACTAAGAGCTATCACCGTGTAGAACGCAAGTTCTTCATTTCTTGTACACTTTTCAGTAATGACTGAAATGCCACACTAATGAATTATAACATTATATATACGTTCTCAATTTTTATTTGTATCTAAATTATCTAAACTTAGGAAATTAATTTTTTGACTAATATGGATAATTTAAAATTAAATTTATAACACTTAATACAAAGTCGCTTATTATTTTACACCAGATGATTTTATCTGTTCTTCTGCTACGTTTTCAATCAACTTTACAACTTGTCAATATTTCTTTATTAAGATCTATAATATTAATAGTTGTTGCCGATTCCAATTGTGTTGATCATGTATTGGATAAAGTATGTATTCACATTGTTTTATCTATTTCAAGCGAATAGCGCCCTAGTTGGTTTAGTCCTGTTACTGTACTATGGGCTACTGCAACTAAGATATGCATAGACCTGAAGGACCAATTACTATGTGCACTCGACCTACTTTCCAGGCCTATATTTCCTAAATTTTCGACCCCGTGTATGTGGCTGGGACTGGTTTTCTTGTCTTTGTTGAAGTTAAATGTTAGCAAACCTATTCTGTCACAATAACTACGGTTCAGATTTTCTATTCTTGCGTTTTTCTTTAGAAATACTTTATTTGGGCCATATTTTTATTTTTTCAACTATAAATTAAGCTTGGTTAATTAAATTATTACATTTGAATTTGGATTTAGAGAATTTAACTTAAAATAGGTGTTGGTCATTTTGTATAAAACAAATTAGAATGAAACCATGAGTATGCGATGTTGCGAAAGTGATTGCGAAAGAACTACTACTCAGAACGCTCCGTCCACTAATGAAGATCAGTATAGCTAGCAATTTAGTACCAATTTTCCTATACATAAACTTAAACCACTTCTAGAAAATTACTGCAAAGTTGCTCACACGATTAGTCGTACAAATCAGCTTAAAATAGAGAGCTAGAGAAGGCAATGGACAAAAGGTATATCTTCTGTTCATTACGTGGCCATATATTTTATAGAAACGTAAGAGTAGCAACGTTTGATAATTGAGCACTAAGGATTTAAAAGTATCTAAGGAATCCGGCTGCTATGTTTATTTCTCGAAGTCTTTTAACTAAAATTTACTACAAATTACTAGATCGGTGACGAATTTTTAGTTAATTATTAACAATTTAAACTCTGATGTAAGAAAAAATATTAAATAAGCAGTACAGTTTTAACGATTTTTAGTATAAACAGGAAATTGCCGTAATTTAATGCTAATATGGAATGTTATAATTAATATTTAATATAAAAGAATGAACGTAAAATTTGGTAGATGTAATGAATTTTGACAGTCATGTAGTTGATAGATTCATAGCGATTTTGCATAGTACTAATTTAAATTTTAATTTATTAGACATATTTTGGAGTTATTTGTTGTTGTACCATTTAAATAGAAATAAGTGGTAATTTAAAGCAAATAGTTTAGTTTACTGATTTATGCTTAGCGTTTAGAATATGTTATTAAGTATATCTATAAACGAATTTTATCGGTAAAGCCTGTGGTAAAAGAACTTTAGTGCACTAAACATATCTGAAATAAATATAAAGTGCGATATTAAAATTAAAATCAATAAAAATCAATTATTTCGATCGTGGATTCCCCGGTTCAATGTTGAATACAAATTCATTTGAACAGGCCGATGTTTGAAAATGCAAATGTTTGACTAAAACAAATTCCTGTATCGTTCGCGAAATATATAGCCCTATTATGCACTTGCATTTATCAAAATGCGATTTTTAATTACCCACTTCTTAGTAAATAATAGTGTATTACGACATCTGTGTATAAACTAACATTTAAAGCACGTGCAACGGGTTTAAAGATACGATGCGTATCATACAATACTTTTTATTATTCCTATATATTATTATCAAAACAAGAGAAACAAAACGAAATATTAAAGTTAAACTTAAATCACTTTTTATTTTTATTTTCAGAAATAGTAATTGACAATGTAATTTACATGCTTGTTTGACAGCTGTTTACAAATGAATACAAATAATTTAAAAAAGTCAACTGAAATGAATTTTCAAATAATCAAAATTGTATATTTAATATTTATACCAAATATTTGCGTTTGTTTTGATATTCAAATTATCTATGTATATTAATTATTTAAATTAACTCAATTATGTTTAATCAACTATTAATAATAAAGAAAATAAAATTTTTGTGTAGTTGATTATATAAATAATGGATCGATAAGACTGTGAAATAAACGGAAGTAACTTACACGGGCAACCGATCGACTATCCCGATAATGGAAACCGTACCATTGTTCTGGATTTCTTACGAATGGAACATACAAAAGTTTCCAACTAAAGCTTACTATGTACCTATGCAATAGTTTGCCTATATAACCTTCCACCACAGGATAGTTAAATTAAACAATTTGATTTAAAATAAAAACCAATTTAGACTCTAGTATATTATCCCGTTAGGAAACCCACATTAATAATTTTAATTAATTTAAGCGTAAATTTCACACATGTTACAATCGAAGCCAAAGCAGTACCCTCGGATTGCTTAATTTTAATTTAAGTTGGCGAAGAAGAAACGAATTACAGCATTGCGAAGTTGTCAAGCTACCTGTAAAAATAAGAAAACGAATTTTGAATCTTGTTTAAATTGATAACGAACCAATGGCGAAGAGCGTCCTTGTGTTGCCAAAAACATACTGCTCGTTGTTCCGACATATATATGACCGACCTTAACGTAAAGTCCGGTATTGCTTGGAAGTTACTTACGCAATATCATACATTTAAAACTGTACCTTCCTTTTGAACTAATTATATTGTCGAATTAGACAGATATTGCCATCTCCATATTAGTGCTAATTAATTATATTTAAAATATATTTTGTTAAAGGTCAGATTCTGTTCTAGGATTGTACAACGAAGATCACACTGAACGTACTAGAAAATGAAACGTTTGGGTTGGTATTTTTGGTGACCCCACTATTGGACCTGTCTATTATAAATATTGAAAGTCAACTTTGATCCAATGTTAAGTGGGATTATAGAGATTAAGGATGAGTACATAAGAAACAATTTGATATTTCATCAAGATGTGGTTACGCCACGTAGTGAAATACCGGTTAGACGATATTTTAGTTAGAGATTTGCCGTTTGATGAACTGGACAGAACGATACCTTCAAGTGGCCTGATCACTTGATAACTCTACTTTTTCCATTTATCTTATAAGGTTACCGGAAGAGAAACATGTACACAGGGCAATACGGTTCCTTAGTGAATTAATACAAAATCAATCCACAGATTTTGCAAAATTTTGAGGAAATTCTTTATTATCGTATGAAAGATGGTGGTGATCGTTTTGAAAATACAATAAATAAAACTGTTAATACACCGTTTGTCGTTAGCTGTTCGCGTAACCAATCATCGAAATTCAAAAAGTGAAATCATGCATTCCAATGCATTTTGACACCCTTTTCCGTTTACAATGTACAGAGGCACTTCGACCTCATTTTAGGAGGGAAGTGACGCGAATAGATGTTCTCTTAAACTCGATGTATCGAAGTATTTTTTACTGTAATTTAAGTTAAATGGCAAAAAATCACTTGGCAGTTATCTTTCAAACACACTGTATGAGTCATTTTATGTACTATAAAAATATTATAGCAACCGCGTTTGCTTACTAATATGAAAGTAATGTAAAAAGTTGTAGCGTTTTACTTTTATTTTTAAAATAAATTATTAGTCGAACTTCGTGATCCAAATAATAAATTTCAATAACATATCCGTATTGAATAACTGTTTAATATTCTTTATCCATAAATTTTTAATTAAACAAATTTTACATTCATGGCAATACATCTCTAATATTCAGTAAAGTAATTAAAAAGTATAATTTTTATATGGCACATATTATTTCGTTGCTATTATAATAACTTTCGTGTAAAAAAGTTACAATTGAATTATGTACAAATCAAAAATGTAAAAGCGTACAACCAGCACACTCTGGTATAAAGGAATATTTACACAATTTGCATTTTATTTATGATTTAGGTTAGAATTGTAGCATTTCTTTAACTTTCGGAAACCTGTTGTATATACAAATTACATATTAAACCACGCGCCCCTTCCCATCCGACTGTAAATTTTAACTAACTTGACAGTCGTTCCGTGTTTACAGTTGTGACGTTTACACAATTTTGTTTTGCATTTAAAAAAGGTCTAATCTAAGTATCGTTTAATATAATACATATGATAAAATGACCAAAAAATATTCACTTCTTGATTTTAATTAAGTTGTTTAGTTGAATAAATGCAAAATTAATTTTAGCTATGGTTTGTAAGTTTTTATTAGCTATAGGGTGAAAAATCCATAGGTGTGTATTTTATCCTAGAATCTTTAAAATTCTAAACAAATTGTTCAGTTTTGTACAAAATCTAATCTATAATTTTCATTGTATATACTTTTAGTTATTTTAAAAAAGCTAAAAAATATTAGCGAAATATTAACATTTGTAATTAAAGTTTAACTAACTATACAGCCTTACTTAGTTATCTAATTACCTGAAACTTAGAATGAATATAACGCATCGTTGAAAACAATATATACTGGGTGTAAATTATGTATGGAGCTGGTCTGATTATTTCAATTTCGTTTAATATAGAAATGTAAAATTTTGTACCTGCCACCTCCATCATCTTAATCTCTATTACTGACAATAGCGAGACCTCCATGGCCAACTTGATATTTTTTTTAAATGGCAAGGGGGCCGAGTATGGAACGATTTGAAAGATGTTTTTAAGTAGAATTGAGTGATATGCCACTTAATATGATTATTTTTAAAAATAACCCTGCTATTCTATGTTACAGACTCAGAATCGCTATTTACCAGATAACTAAATAAACTTACAATTAGTAGGCATTGAAAACATTGCATTGTTTATGCTAGGTTTGACAAACGATTAACAGTCTAAAATTGTACTCAAAATTGATTTGGGGGTTTATTATGGAAAGTCTTACAGAAAAATAACGCATAGAAATCCTTATGATCATAGAATACGGTGATAGAAGACGTAGTTATGCAGAAGTGTGCGTTTTGTTTAATGCGACACACCCCGATCGCAATCCTATCGTCAAATTAACTAAAACGCTAAAACGTTTTACTCAAACAAGTAATGTTAAAGATCGTTTAAGTTTAGGTCATCCAAGAACTGTCACAAACGATGAGAATTCTTTAAATGTTGTGTTGGAAGTTGTTGATACGCCAAAGACTTCGCTACACCAACTAACCGTAAACCACAATATCCCTAAGCAACGCGTCTTTAATATCTTAAAACTTCAAAAATGCCATCCTTATAAAGTTGGTTTAGTACACAAATTAAGTCAAGACGACTTGGATACAAGATTGCAGTTCTGTGAAATAATGACGAATCAAGTAAATGAAGAGCCAAATTTTTTCAATAACATCGCATTTTCAGACGAAGCTACATTTTTTTAAGTGGCCCAGTAAACAGACAAAATTGCAGATACTGGGCAGATAGTAATCTTCGGTGAATGGAAGAATCTCACAAACAATTTCTAGAAAAAGTAAATATTTCGGCAGCTACGTAATGGTGAAATTTAACTAACACTTTTCTGTTAATTTTGATCTAACCAATTCCAAGAGTATCTCTTAGCTTACGATAAGTTTTACAAAATGCTGAAAATTCTTTACATTTTCAACAGGTATTATTAATCAAAATATCATAGGCGCATTTTTTATCGAAGAGAATCTTACTGCGGCTAGATATTGTTTGGTGGTCGCAACATTTATTGATGTTTTATCAATTAATTTTTGGTTAGTCGAGCGGTATTGTTCATTTAAATTCTATTTACGGGGTCTACGACCACTAACCACACTTTGTGGTAGCCTGTCCTTTGTGTACGGACAACCTTGAACAATCTTTTGCCTGTTACAATTTTTTGTATCTCCAATTTCAGCTCTTATCTCTTGAACAAATAACACCAATTGCAAACAAATATTTATTAAAATGAATTAATATCAAGTA
>JAHWXV010081319.1:0-14560 GCA_024586415.1 Phrixothrix hirtus
GTCAATAGAGGTCTTGTCATTTAATTGGACTTTTATTTTTGACAGTAGTATAAGCTAATTAAGAATATTTTAAATTTCAGAGGATATATACTAACTAAAAACCGCGATCAAAATTTATACTAAACCTTGGAGCCTTGACAAAAAGGAACCCCAGAATAAGTTAACAAGAGGCCAGGGTACTGCTCTATCTATTCCGAGAATAGTTCCATACTTTGGGCGACCATCTGGAGTAGTGGCACCCTGTCGTTTCTTATATCTCGACTTCCTTTTAGCGCGCTGGACGGTACTGGTGCACTTTATCGAGAACCCACCCTCCTCCAAAGAGCTAGCGGCCTTCAGTACTGTTGTTGTGGCGTAAAGCTAAAGGCGCACGTGACAACTTTTGCATTCTTTCGAATCAATTGTCAAAACATTTTTGCAATTCTGTTTGTGACTTCTCTATAACATGATTTTTGAACGCATCGGAGGCTCCTTCTCCCGACGAAAGGCGTTGTACACGCAATTTATTCTTGACATTCGGGAACAAACATGTCATTCGGTGTTAAGTCAGGACTATACGGCAAATGACCCATTAATTTAATTTTTTAAGTGTTCAAATAATCGATTGTTAGACAAGATGTGTGAGAGCTCGCATTGTCGTGATGGTGAATGATCTTACAACGCTTGTTTGTTTTGAAGACTTTCGGCAAGAAAATGCTGGTGTACCATTCAGAAGTGACCATTTTATGTTCCTGTAAGGGCCTTGTTGCCACTTGATCAGTTTTTCCGAATGAACAGGTGAGCATTTGTTTCGAAATACTTTGAGGGCGCACAACTCTTGTTGGGTTTGGTTCATCTTGAAAGACACATACAGTCGGCTGCTGTTTACTTTCCGGCTCATCCGCATATGTCCATGGTTCATCACCTGTTACAGTATTTCATATATCTTTTGAAGCATCGCCTTTGAATTTCGTAAGCATCTGCTAGCACCCATCGTCACAAGTATCTTTTTCAGATGTTTTCATATTATGTGGGATCAAACGAGACCAAACCTTTTTCACGGCTACATGTTCATGCAATATTTTATAATACTGGTCAAACTAATGTATAAGGTTGCCTCAATCTCACAGTATGTTGCATGATGATCTTACATTATCCGTTTTTGCACAGCATCAATGTTTTTTGGCACTAAAACTGATTTTGAACGACCTTTATGACTGTCATCGGTGAACAAACGGAGGCCACGATTAAACTCACTAGACTAGCTCTTCGCAGTGGTAAAGTATGGGGCTTCATCACCAAAAGTGGAAATAAGTTGTCTTGATAATTCACGTCGAAAGTCATAATAAATCATCGCATGGAAATTTTCTCGAGTTAATTTCATTTTTACGCTGAGGCACAATTTTCAAGTGCCTATAAATACCACCGATCGCGCTCAAATTCCAAAATGTTCTGAATAAGGTTGTTCAAAAATGTCAAGCTTTCCATTGCAAATGCTAGATAGCGCCTTAAACACGCAGTGTTGCCAAGGCTTACAATATAAATAGTGCCCCAGGTGTATTTGATCGAAAACGTACACATGATATTTTCTATTTACAAATTCAGGTTTTGGAAGATACTTTTAGCATCCAAATTATTCTGCACCGACGAAACTTAACACATTATTTTCTTCGCTGATTTTACGGTCACATGATCGCTTATTTAATTATATGGAACACCTTGTAAATTTTACAACACAAAGTTAATATAAAGGTACATTCGTTAAGAGCTACATTATGTCCAATATTTCCTAATATTTTTCGAAGATTCTAACACACTTAATATAACGCAATAGGGATAATTTTCATCTTCGCCTATCTAAAATCTATTGTAAGCGCCCCGTTTTATTTCACAATTCTAGTTAACACCTTAGTGCATGTCTTACCATATCTTTCGAAAATTGTGATTTAAAGGTTAACTATTAATATAGTTCGATTGCTTTATGCAACTATACACCCAAACTTTGTGGTAGCTTTACCATCATTTTATTTCATTTGATTAATAATATGAACACACAAAATAGCACGAAATTTGGGAGTTAGTCATACGTCAGTTCTTAGTATTAAAAAAAAGAGGAATTCCATCCTAACCGGCTTCAGCTATTTCACGAATTGACTGAAAATGATTTGAATGGGAAGAACGAAATTTTGTGGACAAATGATGAAACGATGTAACGTAGACTGCGTTTTTGCTCCTAAAATTTTATTTACTGATAAAGTAATAATTTTCTGAATGTCAGAGTGAACTGACATAACTGTCGATATTGGCCAATCACAGATTCAGATTGGACAGAAAAAGCGCAGGCACGCACACACACACACACATACACCACATGTACATATACACACCCACTCACACACACACACACACAAACACGCGCACGCAAAGACCACGCGCACACGGGTCACGCCCACACGCTCACATATGCTCACGCGCACAAGTGCACACACGGACAAGCGCACAGGCGCACAAGCGCACACGAGCACTTGCGTAAACGCGCATACGCACACACGCACTCGCACACACGCGGACATGAAGACACTCGCAAACGCGCCCACACGCACACGTACACTAGCCGACTCGCGCACACGGTCACATGCGCACATGCACACGTGTGTAAAGGCGCAGATGCACAAATGCACGCACTCACCCAGGCGTGCACGCAAGCACATATGCACGCATGCACGCACGCGCTCCGGTGCGGACCAACGCATGCACACACGCACGGACGCACGCACGCACGTGCGCGCGACCGTACCCACGCACACACGACACTAGTACACATGAACGAACACACGGAAGTTCGCACTTTCGCACGGACGCTGGCACCGCACGCACGCACGCAGGCGCACAAGCGACCATGCGCACATACGCACAAGCGTACAAGCGCACAAGCGGCCACACGCACGAGCGCACGCACGCATACATGCACGCGCACCCGCACACAGGCACGAACGCAAGCACTCTCGCAAGCACGGGCCACTGTACGCACGCACTGACCCCTCACGCACCCACAGACGCACGCGCGCGTACGCACGGACCACAGGCGTGCATGCAGACGCACAAGCGCCCGTGTGCACACGCGCCTACGCACGCACGCGCACATGTACACACGCGCAAACGCGGGCACACTCACACATATACACACACACACGCGCGCACACGCACGCACGCACGCACACATTCACGCACAAACACACAAACATACACACACACACACACAATCACGCTGACGCGCGCGCGCGAACGCGCCCGAAGACACGCGCACACGCCCTAACTCACACGCGCACGTACACACACACGCACGTGCCTATACGCGCACGCAAGCACGCACGCACGCATGCAAGCACGCACACACGCAAGCACGCACGGGCGCAGGCATGGCCGAACGCACGTACGCGCGCATTCCCGTACGCGCGATTTAGCGCAAGCACGCACGAACGCACGCTCGCACGAACACCCGCTCGCACCCGCGCATATACGTACGCATGGTCGTATGAGAGTGAACGTGTTGGCAGATATTATAGGGGGCCATATGTCAGGACCTTTTTTCTCGTTGAAAACGTTAACTCTGATATAAACTTACGACTACTTCATAATTACTGCACTATTTCCCGAGGAATGTGGGGACAATAGTAATAGAATTTTCTTCCAAGTAGGCGGGGTACGCCCATATTTGCAGCACTTGTTAGAGAATACTTAAACCAGTGTTTTCTAAACAGATGGATTGGTAGGAAATAATCTACTGAGTGGCCTGCCTAATTTCGTGATTTATCGCCCCCAGATATTGTTCATTACGCTTGAATTAATTAATTTAATTAACGCGTAATCAATATGAGAAAATATTATAGTTTAATTAAATAGTAAAATTTAAAATATTTGCTTTATTAAAATACAACGAAATGTAAAAATTCCACAAGTGCACAGCGCTAGTTTGAAATACGATTCTAAAGAAATCCAGACGTGAGTAATAATCTTTAGATCCTCTATAAAACTTGCAAATGTTGCTAGAAGCCATGGGAATTTTAACGATTTCTGCAATAGAAAGGAATAGACAAACTTTCAAAATTCTAGGACAGGATTGGTTACAACAACTTCGTAAAAATTCGTTCCCATAAAAACAAAACGTTATAAAAGATCATGCACCACCAAAAATTGATGTCTTTGGGTTCCAGCTTTAATGCTACTTAGTGTTGTAAGACCAGTGCCCAGATATGAAGAAAATGAATAGTTAGTAAATAGTTCTTGATGTCTTAATTTACAATACACAAGTCCACCGAAGACATGATTTTCAATATCCGCACAAAGCACTAAAAAAAACACCTAATTGAGCAGCTTAATTTACCAAAGTGATCAAGACAAGCGCGCAATAAATCCAAAATTTTAAGCTTCAGAAACGTCTTATAAATACGATTTCCTTATTAAAATAAGGAAATCGGACGAAGATTACTTCACGTAAGTTGCAAATTTCACCATTAATAAACCAAAATGAAGAAATAAATTTTTCATTCGTTTCATTTAAATATTTTTAAGACATTTTAAACTAGAAATTTTATATTTTTTTTAATTGCAAATATCACGCCGAAAATCACAAACAACGGTTAACGGCCTAAAATTCAAACAATTATTAATTACTTGTTTTAAATTTCATTTCTAATGAAATAATTTGTTTATTTGTAAATATTGCGTTTATAATTGAAATAATAAATATTTGCTTAAACTTTGATCTGGCTTTGGCTCACACAAAAGTAAATAAAATAAGTACAGTTAGGATAATCTTACTTAATCCCCTTTGAAGGGAACTCGACCCTTTTAAAGATTGACAGGTAGAAACTGCCTCTAAATTGGCATGTAGAAACCGTTATTTTAAATTTTTTTTTGCTGTTTTGTTTAAAATTAGAGCACGCTGAGTTATTAATAACAAATTAATTTAAGCAACGCAGTAAACAATTTTTGCTCAAAACCGTGTAAAGCAAAGTATATATAAAGAAAAACCACATCATTTGGAAGACTTGAAGGCGCAACTAACCGCCGAAATGGGTAGATACCTGAGGAAATGGTGCGGAGGACGATAATAAACTTTATTTGATTGGGTCTTTACTTGGCTATCCACGACGCCCAATTTTAAAATTTACTTTGATGCTAACCTATTCTAAACTTGACATTCAATGTGTTTTTGTATTGTTACTACTTGTGTTATGTTTTGACCCAAACAAATATTCACCTTCTAAGTGCGTAGTTAGAACTTTAGTTTTATTATTGGAAAAGGCATCTACATAATTATTATATTGATATTACTGCGCTAAATAGAGAAATATGTGCTTTTGAAAATGATCAAAAGATATACCGGTGCTGTTTAAAATATTAACGTTATTTGCCATGGCAACCAAACAAATGTGGCTACTGGCAAACTAATATTATATCAGGCATCGAAAGAAACTGCAAAACTATTGTGTGCAGCATTTTTTGTATATCTTCAAATGAAAAAAATACAGCCATTATTTGATACTTTTTCTACCCTGTACGTAATTCAAAGATAATATGATTAGTACATCGTTACCGTCGAAAATATTAACAGTTTATTTGAATCTCAGAATCTGTTCATTACATGAAGATGATAAAAATACTCGATTATAAATATGTTTACATATCGAAATACCAAATTTGTATTTACATACCTACGCGTAAGCGTAGTATCGCTTTTAGTAAGTAAAAATTAGTTAAATTAATGTAATATTTTTGCGAGCATGATGTATATTTTGTTCACATCATTATATTAATAATCCTAAATATTTTTAAAGCGTATTGTTTTACAGTTCAGTTGCAACTAGATAATAATCATTGAAGATTTTTAAATTATTTAAGCCTTTTCGAATGCGGAATATTGGTAAAAAGATAAAAGTTTCGTTATTAGGTTGCTTCTAGATAAAATTTCTACACTTTGCTAAGGTATAGTTCAAAATAATACAAATAATTCGTATTTCTATGAAACTTTTAGAGTTTGAAACTTTTAGTTATATTAGCTCTTCCATTCAACGAAAGTAACCTTAAAGACGTATTTTAAGATGTTATTGTAAATGAAACCAGTGCGGATTTATTAAGTGCAATTAACGCTGCTGGAAAATATAGATATTTATTATTGTATAAAGATAGTTTTAATTAAAAACTCTAACTTATAAATATACAGGAATGGAATGCATAGATTTATTTCAAAGATAATAGAATTAGTTATTGAATTATATTTTATTATATTAAACTTTTGTAAAAATATAGCAATGAGGTATTAACAGTCACTAGTTTGCATATTGTATATAAACTAGCTAAAATAATGCCTATCAAGCTAAAGTTTCAAGGTTCCCGAGAATCTAACAATTTATCAAAAATAGATTATATTAAACTACAAGTTTGAGGTATGACAATTCAATACATGGAATCATCGCAGCGTATTTTGCGCAGCGTACTTTGGTTATAATCACCCAAATACACACGAATCCACAGGTCAGATTGACAATAAAAGGAACTTTTTAGTTTCAAATGTTGTTTGTTTTTAAACCCCTAAGATTTTATTTTAGTGTATATAGAGGCGATTTGGTTGTAAACGTGGGAAAACTAAACCTTGGTTTACATAGCTCAAAGAAGTAGTCTAGTGCGAACTTTATATGATGTACAAATTTCAGACCGCGCTATATATGTACAGGGTGACTTGCGGGAAACGGGCGTATTTGGAACAGCTGGTGCATTGTTGTATGTGGTGGGGAGGTTGAGGTTAGGTCATTGACTTGAGTGTGGCCTACCATTTTTAGTCGCCACGGAGCAGTGGACGATAAAGCACCGTGTTTTTGCAAACGACACGTTTATTAAAAATAGTGAATCTAATATTACAACACAGCGGATCTTTCGTCGGCACTTTAATATTGATCGTAATGAAAGAGTTCCAACCCGAAAGACGTTACTAAGGTGGGTTGAGGTGTTCAGAACAACAGGAAAAATAACTAAAACGAAGCCACTAGGGCTTGTCAGGCCTGTAAGAACGCCCGAAAACATCGCTAGAGTGAGAGCAGTATTAATCAGGAATCCCAGTCAATCGGCGCGGAAACACTCACGAGAGCTGAACATGAGCCGTGATTCTGTGAGGAAGATTTTACGACTAGATCTAAAGTTTAATCCTTTAAAATGCAGATGATTCAGCAACTTAAAGTGATGGACTAAGAGAAACGAATAGACTTTGCAGTGCTTATGCAAGTGTTGTTCAATGATACCTCAAATACAATATTGTTTATGAGTGATAAAGCTTATTTTTACCTAAACAGCTCGGCGAAAAAGCAAAACTTTCGTTACTGGAGCACCTTTTATGAAAAACCTCTTCATTACCCGAAGGTTACAGTGTGGTGTGCGGTTGCCCGTTTTGAGGTAATCGGGCCATAGTTTTGCGACAATAATGACATTACGATTACAATGAACTCACAACGCTATGTACACATGTTGAATACATTTCTCAGACCACAATTTCAGATGCGAGGAATAAACAGACGAAATGTTTATTTTCAACACGACGGTGCCACAGCTGATACTGCGCGCACATTAATGACAGCTATGCGAAACATGTTTCCTTGGAAGCTGATTTCACATTTTGATGACGTACCGTGGCCGCGAAGGTCACCCGATTTGTCCAGATGTGACTGTTTCTTGTGGGAATATTTAAAAGAACGTGTTTATGCTCATAAACCCTGTACTCTAATAGACTTGACAGATGCAATTACAGAAGAGGTGCATTCAATCGATCAAGGCATGTTGAACATAGTTGCGGATAATTTTCTGAACACACTGGAAACCTGTATTCAAGAGGATGGTCATCAGATGAGTGATATAATTTTCTAAAAATGACTATGTTTTATCAAATGATATATTTTGACCTTACTTTCTGTAACAATAAAATAATATTATTTCGTACATTAACTTTGTACTGCTCATTTTAAAACCGTCCATTTCCCGTAGGTCACCCTATATATGTTGAGTGTAGATCTAAATTGATAAGCGCCACCTGTTCTATAAATTATAAATCACAAAAATAGGTTTAAGCAGAAAAATAGAGGGAGCACTGTATATACGCGCTTTTCCAAGGCGAACAAAACTTCTCAACGAAAAAGGAAATAACTACTGCTCTACAAAACAATTCTTCACAGCATATTTTTGGGGCGAAATCGGTGCGTTAATTCTACACTTTCGATTTTACCAGTATAAAATGTATACTGCTAATTCACACATTCTACTAGGTGCTATAAAAGAATTACGTCTATAGAAACAAATTTATTGAAACAGTTGCAAAGATTCGATAAACGATCCTTTAATATATACACAAAATTAAATAATTTCAAAAAAAAATTATCTATGAATTATTTATAGTTATATGTAGTTAGTAACACTCAACTTTTGACAATATTCAACAAAGAATTCATCTATGTACACAACCTAATTATTAAGCTTTAAATGAACTCTGATTTTTTCCCAATTTATGGAAATTCTTTTTCTTCTAAACGAAAAATATTGTTAACTTAGTTTACAAAAGAAAATCGTTTTTACTATTGGCTTAAACGATACCATATAAATAAGAATAGCATGTATGTGATTAATAATAGGTTAATTAACAATCTTTTGGCACCTTACCAATTTTTAATATAACAAGACGCACTATAATATTCATACACTCACTCACCACATGTCATTAGGTCACACCACCAAAAGGAGTCTTTATAGTCACAGCACGTGTAAATTACGTAAATTTCTTACGTTATAAGCTTACACTTTCATTATCAGGGTCACGCAAACGGATTCAACTGCCAGGGCTTAATTTAAATTAATGCAACTATAAAATTTTAGCTATTCCTCATATTTGAATTAACAAATACGCTCTAGAGCTAACTGGGATCGGAAATTATTGGACTAGCTTAACTAATCAAATTGAAGGTAAATTTAGATTTGTCGTAATGGAAGTTAAACTAAGGATGACTAACAAATTCTTGATTCGTACCTGTTCATTAGATAGTCTCACGATGAAAGGGCCAAGCAGGAAATAATTCGAGTTACTTTCTTCGGCCGTTTTAAAATTCGCAGTTCAAAGTAGTGAAAACGGTTTTTAACCTGAAACGTACGAAAATACTTGATTTTCAAATCATATTTTACCTTATAACAAGTAACTATTATTAAAATATTGAAATATCCTTTCGTCTTTTAATAAAATCTAAAAATTCTGGCTTTTAATCCTGAAGCAATTGTAATATTATCATCAATAAGCCAAATCAAATTATTTTGTAACTAATCTTATGTTTATTAAGTAGCGAAGAAATATGTTAAGTTTAAATAAATATTGCTATAGCTGATTTCAAGAAAACCCTGAAAATGAAGAATTCAAAAAATATATAAAAATGACAGAAATGAAGTAGTACTTTTGATTTTGCATACAAAGGCGATTATGACCTCAAATATATATTTTCATTTAGTTAGGGCTTTTGGTTTCATGGTTATTTTATTCAAAGTTAAGGGTGAAAGTACTTCCGGTTACTCGATTTATTGAAAATTTTCTGATTAACCGCCTAGACTATATGAAAGGGTCTTAAATGTCTAACCAATACCATACACCTTTAAATACCATTAGAGCCGATTTTAAGAAAATCCCGAAAAACGAAAAATTCGAAAAATATCTATAAATAACAGAAATAAAGTGCAACTTCCGGTTATTCGATTTTAACCAAATTCTTGATTTAGCATCATAAGGAAATTATAACCTCAAATATCAATTTTCATAGTTATTTTACTCAGAGTTAACGATAAAACTACTTCCGATTACTCGAGTTACTGAAAATTTTGCGAGAAACCGCCTAGATTATATGAAAGCGAATTAAATATGTAAGAAACATAGGAAATTTAAAAAAAATCGTTATAACCGATAACAACTCAAATATACGAGGTGCGACAGTTAAGTAATGAGACTGATGTGAAAAAAAATATCACTTTGTTTTTATAAATCTTTAAGGCAATCTCCTTTAAAGTAGTTTCCCTCTGCTTGCACACACTTAGTCCAGCGGTTCTGCCACTGCTGGTAATATTTCTGGAACTCTTCTTTTGAAATGTCCTCCAAGGCCCTCGTCATAGCTTTTTGGACACCTTCTGTTGTTTGAAAATGGTGTCCCTTGACCACCATTTTGAGTCTTGGAAATAGAAAAAAGTCGCACGTAGCGATATCGGGTGAATAAGGTGACTGTGGTAGTACTGAAATGCGTTTTGAGGTTAAAAATTGCTGCACAGGCAGTGAAGTATGGGATGGCGCGTTATCGTAATAAAGAATACAATTATCAGCAATGTTTGCACGGACACGGGGAACTCGTTTTTGAAGTCTTTCTACAATTTCTTTGTAGAAATATTGGTTAATTGTTTGGCCAGTAGGCACCCACTCTTTATGAACAATGCCCTTGGAATCGAAGAAGCACGCAAGCACGCATTTCACTTTCGATTTTGACATGCGAACTTTTTTTAGTCTGGGTGATCCTTTTGAACACCATTGCGAACTTTGAGGTTTTGTTTCTGGATCGTACCGGTAGAACCAACTTTCATCACCAGTGATAACACAGCCCAATAAATCTGGATTGATTTCCACTTGCTCTAACAATTCGACTGCCACATTTTTCCGTGCTTGTCGCTGTTGGTCTGTAAGATTTTTGAGGGCCATCTTTGCACAAATTCTTCTCATACCTAGTTTTGAATCAATATTTGACGAACAGTTTCCCTATTGATGTTGAGTTCTTGTGCCATCATTTTAACGGATAATCCTCGTTCAGATCGTATGATTTCACGAACCCTGTTCATGTTGACATCGGTCCGTGAGGTTGATGGTCGTCCACTGCGGTCTTCATCTTCAACATTCGTTCTGCCTTCACAAAAAACTTTATGCCGACGAAAAACTTGAGCTCTTGACATAACCTCATTTTTAAAAGCCTTCTGAAGCTTACCTAAGTTGTTGTCGCATTCTCACCCAATTTAATACAAATAGAAATGGCATACCGTTGCGCAATATTTCTCGATTCCATTTCTGTGACCAGAGACAAAAACAAGTATTCCCTTATTACAGCACAACTCACGACTGAGCAGCCACATCAACGTGTCACTTGGACTAGAAGTAGCTTAGAGATCAAGATCAAAGATTGAGTGCCTGCGCAAGCTGCAGGATTGCCACATCTTGCAAAAAAATCAGTCTTATTACTTAATTGTCGTACCTCGTAGTGTGGAATAGGAGCATTTTGAATTATTAGACATTTCTACTATGAGAAATAATCAAACTGTAAGCATATACTCTTTGGTTTCCCATGATTAATTTTGAAAATATTTCATAACTATTTCAAACCACCAACTATATTGGTTTACGTCAATCCTAAAAAATAACTTAAGTATCCTTTCGTTTTAATATTTAGTACCTTGAGTTATAATTTTATATTTCAAATTTAACCGTTACAAGTGTTTTAAAGTATAGATAGAATATTTGTTAATTTCCTGCTTGTTGTTGAAATAGGTTCCAAACTATTTAGATATCTTTGACGTCAAGAATATATCCACATCGTTTTTTCTGAAATATTCCTCGTATCAACGGTCCAGGTCAGACAACGGAATGAATGTGAATTCCAATATATTTTATGTAATATTATTAAGTTAGTTATTAAAACGCCCTTGTACAAGGTGCAAAAAGGTAGGTTCGGGATTTGCGTTTTAAGGAAAAATGTGTTCAATTATTAAATAACTTCTACGGTTTCGTTTATTCAGAAGAAATTTAGCCTGCAATATTTGGAACCGGAATACTTCCCGATTGGTTGCCTGAGGTAATCCGTAGTATATCTGAGTACCGAAAGAGCTTACTGCGTAGGTGTTACGATGGTGAAAATTCGTCAAGGTTATTCTTCGTTATTTATTTTCAGCCACACTTTCATGAGAACATTTCAACTTTGAATTTTTATTTGACACATTTGAAAAATAAATCAGTTTTTAATAGCTAATAGGTTTGAAATAGATAATTTCGTACAAACGTTGTGTTGCACGTCATTTAAGCTTTAGCTGAGTTCAGTTTCTTTTGACACCTTTGCATGATTAAACATTCTTGAGTATGACTCATAAGTTTTCAGTACTGGTATTTTTTATCATAACTTTCAGTATTAAATTAGAAATCTACAACTTTAAACCGTGAGCTCAGCTAAGGTCCTCCTGTTGGAAACGTATTCAAAGTAACAGCTATATTAGTGCAGTTAATTACACTCTTTAATATGAACAACCTTAAATTAAGAATAAAAGATTGTTAGGGCGAACCTGCTAGAACCCTTACAGCAAAGCGTAGGCAAGCTATTTAAAGGAAAACGACTTCAAACAAGATTGTATCCAAATTTAGATGCAAGAATTGGTCATCACGATCTCCAAA
Source organism: Phrixothrix hirtus (assembly GCA_024586415.1). Taxonomy (NCBI): domain Eukaryota; kingdom Metazoa; phylum Arthropoda; class Insecta; order Coleoptera; family Phengodidae; genus Phrixothrix; species Phrixothrix hirtus. Next base: position 12,473 of record JAHWXV010081319.1, read on the forward strand.
TTTAACGGCCATTAACGTTTTTTGTAAGGATATTTGAAGAAAAGGGTATAAAAAAATCTCCCTCAAACAATTCTAAAACTCAAGTACAGTATTTGCCGCGAAATTCAAGACACCATAGAAGTGTGTTTAGTAAATTTCCAAAATATTAGTACTATGTTTAAAAGTGAACGGAATTAATTTAACTATGTGTAACATTTTTGTGTAAATAAATAGAATAAAGTTAATTTCAACTCGCATCAGTTTAATGAGCGCCGGTTCATTTAGCATATAACATTTCGTCGGATTATCGATATTCCACATCTGTGCCATAGAACAAGGTTCCAAGTAAAGTACAAAACTAATACATCTAATTATTAATCCTTATATAATATTCATAAAATAAATTATTATGTCGCAATTCCCGCATTTCCAATTGATGTTTTTGTTGAACAGCATCGTTCCAGATAAGCGGCCACTTACACTTAACTGTTATTATACACACGCGTTAATGGTCATCATATTACTTGAGTTATGTTAGATACATTCTCCCTTTTAATGTCTTTCGAATGAAAGTGCTTTGTATTCATTTAATTACTAGTTACTTTATACCATTTATGGAAATAGCGGAAAGGACCTCCTTTAAGCACCGTCACCAAACAATCTGTTTTGTAATTTGTTCTTCTATTTCGAAAGACTACTAATCTTAGATTTCCATATTTGTATTATAATTCGAAGAAGTTTAAGGTGATTGTAACTTTGAAGAGAATACTTCTATTACCTGATCCATTTCTTAGTGTTCAAGTTTATCTGGGAACGAATATATTTCCCTTATCCACCAATTAAAGTCATGTCAACACTCAACTTGTTTCTATATAATGTTAATGGAAAGTTCCAATATTAAATACAATTTAAGGTGACACTCCTATATTGTAATTTATTAATTTTGACGATTTACAAGGTTATTGGTTATTCAACTTAGTTGATAAAATAATAATAACAATTTAACTTCTATTACTAACAAAGTCTCTTGTAATACAGCCATATTAACTACTTCACCTTGAATGTATTTATTGTAATTTAACATATTGTTTCACGTATGAGATTTATGTGAGCATTAATTTGTGCTAAGGGTACCGAAGTGTTGCAACGATTTTGTAGTCGAATTGTATGTTGTTTCGCGTATTTTCGATTGATTGGTGATATTTCCGTTTAATTATTTAACCAATAACTTTTTTGTGCCAGAATAAACTTGATTTTTATAATTATTGTAGTCACATTTAAATGTTTAGGATTTTAATTTAATTGTATGTATATATTGTTCTAATTCTTACAAATCACGTTAAAATGTGTAACTTTGTCCATTACCATAATCTATTAATTATAAATGCTTAACAACCAAATATATTGAAAACAGCCGTGGTCTTACATCTTAAATTTGCATTTGTTTCTTGATGATTTGATTATTATTATTTTACTGTATAGAATATTATATTTTAAAGCGTTTTCGATTTGCTGAATTACACCAGTGCAGTGCACATCAGCTGTTTTCCCTTTACATAAAAAATACAGTATTTTGCAGTTTTCCAAGTTTTCATGCTATTTTTTATAAATAGAAAGCAGCTAATACACAACACACCCGGGCGGTGCTGTACAAAACTGTACAAGATAGAACGCCTCACATCCTACCCTCCAAAAATAAAATCTAGTCAGACTAGATACGAGTATTATTAATGTGCAATAGTTATTGCAATGAAGAGTATGAACGGTTAGCCTCCGAAAGGTATTACTTATAAGAAATAAAAGTGTTTGAAAGAGAGTTACTATTTATTGCGAGTTTGTTTGATTTAGTCATTAGTTACAATTTTTATCGCCTTATCAAGATGTACATGCCAGTTGTGAAATCCTCTACTCAAGAATTAAACCTCAACTATTTATATGTTTATTATAATACCAAATCCTTTAAATATTGCTAATATAATACCTAAGGATTATTTCTCTATACTTAGTGAGGCGTAATCCTCGGCAAACTAAAGCACCAACCACAGATATATATATATATATATATATATATATATATATATATATATATATAAACTTTATTATTTTCTT
>JAHWXV010081328.1:0-10714 GCA_024586415.1 Phrixothrix hirtus
TTTCAACGTTTATTGGTCAAACACAGTACAGCAAATACAATACAAGAAAAATTTATAAAGTAATTACGCCCTGAAATTCGACCATGGCCATATGTAGACTTATATGCATCTCTTTGGCAGGGTTGCAATTTTTGGGCTCAAAAAAAGAAAAAAGAAAAAAAAGAAAAAAGTTTTGGTTTTTTGTTTACAGGGTTTAAGGCAAACATTGTATATATTATTTAAGGTGTGCGCGATGGCGGTGGGCGTGGTCAGTCGTCTTGTCGGCGGTACGTGAGCGGAGTATTTTCAAGTTTGCCTTGTAGGTCGTCTGGGAGTTGGATGCCAGAAGTCATGCTGCTTTGTAGGTTGGCGGTTGGTGGGTAAGCGATTTTCATTTTTGGTTTGCGGCGGTGAGGGAAGGTGGTCCGAAGAGTATTGAGGTTGTGAGGCTGCGGTCGGTCGGCGTTGATGGCATGAGCGACGAATCTGGAGCATAGGCCATAGCATAGGCTATACGGGCCCCTATGGGAGGGATGCCGCTCAGGTCGCAGACCTCCCGGAACGGGTGAAAGCGGTCCAGGCGCAGCATCCCTCTCACGATAGCCCGCTCCTTGGCGCTAATTGTCTCGAGGTCGGATTGTGAGATGGTTCTGAAACATAAAAACCTGTAGTCTATTACTGGTCTGATGTAAGTTTTGTAGGTATGTAGGAGGGTGCGAGGATGGCAGCCGCGGATGCTGCCTCGGAGTCTGGCTAGGAGCCCGCGCCGTCTCTGTACAGATTCAAGGCACTGTCTCACCTCTGCCCCCCAGTTGAGAGTGGACGTGCATAACACTCCCAAATAGGTGACACCACCGGCAGGCCGGAGTTCCTCTCCCCGGAGCTGGATTCGGACATTGCTGGGGATTGGTGTCTCTTTTTGGAGTGATGGGGGTGTCGGAATAAGATAATTTGAGTTTTGTTTGGATTGGGATGGATACGGCATCGCCGGAACCAGGTTTCGACTCTGGCGAGGGCGGTGGATAATAAATTAGAGGTTGCCTGGGATTTGCGGTTTGCGGCCTATAGTGCCCTATCGTCGGCGTATTGTAGCAATTGTACTTCAGGGTTAAGAGGTTGGGGAATGTCGTGGCAGTATAGGATAAATAGGAGTGGGACCAGTATTGATCCCTGCGGAACGCCGGCACGGGGAGTGAATCTGCGGGAAAGCTCCCCGCGAACTCTGACCCTGTGCAACCGGTTCCACAGGTATTGGCAGATTATGCGAAGAAATGCGACAAGGGCGGCGCTTGCGAGGGGTTTTTCTAAAATGCCTTCGTGCCAGACGGTGTTAAAAGCACGTTCTATCTCTAAAATGGCCGCGGCAACGCAGAGGCCAGTGTTAAGGGCAGCAGAAACTTCTGAACTGACTTTCAGGATTAGGTCGTGGCAGCTTCTTTGCGGTGGAATCCATATTGGAGGGCAGGAAGGATCTGGTGGATGTTTAGGTGCTGACGGAGTCTGGTGGCTAGGATTTTTTCGAAGGAATACACGTAAAAGAAGATGCTCAATTTATAGCTCTTGAAGCTAGAAGGGTCCTACATGAGGGCGTAGTAGTAACTAGTAATTTATCATAACATACCCCATATTTTACTGTAAAAGGAGAAAAACTACCATTATTTTTGATTATTCTCAAGCCATAAAAAAATTTGGTAACTTAGATACCTACCTTCTTCTAAAGAAATGTCACATATTTTAAGAGTGTTTACCACTAAGTACCGATTCTGAAGTTGGAAAATCTATACACTGCTGAAACTTGTTGGAAACTGTATCAATTCCTAAGAGTTGCTTTTGGGGTAACAAATGTAGGGATATACTCCGAATAGGATCGTCTCTTGTCCGTATGGGAGCTTTGAAAGAGTTTTCCACGCTTAGATCATGTAACCATATACGTGCAAAGTTAGAATCATAACCTAGCGAAATCACTAGTTACTATAGAGAAACACTGTCTAATATTGAATAAGAAAAAACAGAATTTTGTGTCGAGTCTGTGAATTGACTCATTGCCAAACACATAATATTCATTAAAATAATCAAATACTTGACCATAAGTTTTAATTAAAGATGTAGTGGCCACAAAATATTTATTATTCTAGTAATGGATTAGTTGGGCGCTATAGGTAGAATTGGAAGTTTCACATTCCTATTGAAAACTTTAATTACCTATTGGCATTCTTCTGTGGACAAAATTATGATAATAAGGAGGTCCGCAGACTAGAGTAAATGGGCAACTGCCCCCTCCCCGTAAGGAGTAAGAAATTCCACAAATTATAATCATAGAAGTAATAGAAACATGTAAGTTATTTAACTCTAAGCTTTGATCCTTCGAAAAATTTTCTGAGGACGGCTATATATATTAAATATGTTTTTCAAACTTATGAGATTAAAACGCCACATTTAGTCATCTATTTCCATGACTAAAGGGGATTAGAAGGAATTAAAATTTTACTTTAGTCCCAAGGGAAGTAAAGTAAAATCCCGCATAAACTTCGTAAATACATGGTAATTACAAAAATAAAACAAATAATATATATTTTGCTGAAAGTGTTACAGTAGCGCTTCGCAAATAAAATTTAAATTGCATTTACATCTGCATTTGCATACGTTGATAAATTAAATGAACTGTCAATGACAAAATCATACAATTTTACTTTCTTCGATCATTATAATTTAAATTTTTCGGAAGTGCAAAGAACGATGTATATACCCTAAGACTAAAGTGCTTTTTAATCTCTCGGAGGATTATTTCTGTCACTGTCGCTCGAGAATTAAACTTTCTCTCAGGATTAAAAGAGGCACTTTGGTTCCTTGGTATAGAATACAAAGCAAGTTTTCAGATGACTTATTTTAAATTTATTTAATTTCCATTTGGTGGTGTAAAAGCCTATAAAATCCTAATTAATTCCGGACCAGTATTTTATTTTTACATATGTGATGACGATTACTTCAGTTAGTTAAGGAATATATAACGTAATTCTGAACACTCGAAATATATAAAAATAACATTAATTTTAATGTTTACTTACGTTAATTAAATGGGGCATTTAATGATTATAACTAGTAGGGAACACACATATAGACAATTTTCAACCGTTTAAAATTTAATTAATTAATGATCCATAAAATTCTACTTGTTTTACATGCATAAATAATTATGCATATTGCATTTAAAAGTCACTTATTTATTCAGGAAGCTAATAAACTGTATTTAAATTATTTAAATTGTAAATTACACTCAACATTGTAAACGCCCATATAGTGTTATGAAAAACTGTAATTGACACAAAAAATATGGAAACTAAAGTTTCTTCAAATTGATTAGCACTAACAGGTATTGTTATATAGTAAATAATAGGCAAATATAATTTTTTTGTATTGTTAAGAAAATAAAGCTTTTCCTCTATATGTTCATCTTATATCTCCTTTTTACAAGTAGAGCTTACATATTCTTGCTTATTGTTAGAATAAAAATATTCTTTGTTTAGAATTGTGATATAAGGCAAAGATGTTCTGGATAATATAATTTAAAACGCACTGCGATTACTATCACAGAAATGTTTTAGTATTCGTTGTTTGATTAGATGCTTGTTTGTTTTGCAACTGAAGTTAGGATACATAAATTCTTATTTACCTTATTTTATATATATGAAATATATAAGGTGTATGATATGCAACTCCTTATTTTGAATGCTTCTGTAACGTTTTTAGTATGTCATCAATTGCTGCCTGTAACATGCGACCTGGTACGTTACCAATAACTTAAATAATTATTTTTTCAAGTGTATCAATGTTTTGGGGTTCCGTTTTGTAAACCTCTTCTTTTCTCCACCCCTACAAAAAGAAATCACAAGGAGTAAAATCTGGGAAGCGGGCCAGCCAATCATATGTCCCACACCTTCCGACTCACTTATGAGTGAAATGCTCGTGAATCGATTCTTTAACATTGTTAGTATACTGCGGAGGAGTTCCAGCTTGCAAGAAATGGAGGTTGGGCATATTCCATTCAGATACCACTGGCGGCACACTTGGTTATACATCTCCAAATATCGTTCATCATTCATTGTGTTGCGCAAGATAAGGTGGTCTAAGAATTCTCGCGGACACCATGCTCCACCACATTGTAGCTTTATAGCACCTCTGAGCCTTTTCAGTACATGAATGTGGATTCTCTTCTGATCAATAATGACTGTTATGTCTGTTGATAAATCTACTCACATAGAAAACAGCTTCATAACTCCAAAGAATGTGGTGAAACAATTTAGGCCAATCGTCCTGCCAAGATGACATTATCTTTGAAAATTGCATTCGTCGGTCACAGTCTTCTAGGGTGATTTTCTGAACATAATCTCATTTCCACTGTTTAAAATTGAAATCTTTTTTAAAATAGAATAATGAGTTAGGCCACTTTCCCTGACGGTGGCATGAACAGATGTCATGAGACTTCTGGTGAACATTTTATTGACCGCCGCAATAATTTCAGCACTCCAGGATGTTTAAGGGTGTCTTGATTTACAAGTATCCTTAACAGATCCAGTGGTCATTAAATTATAATGACAATTTTAATTGTTTATGATCAAGTGTCGCATGAGTACCGTTTTACCTTCTCCACCAACGTTGTACCATGACTACTGACTGCAATAACCTCATACCTGGCGACTAGTTGAGCTCTGTCTTCCACATTCAAAACGAAGGCATCATTCACCTGCAATACAGAAAAATAAGGAAATCTTATAGATGTAGTATTCTATTGTTGTTTGATTATTTGAGTTTCTACAATAAACAAAAATGTTATAAATGTTACATATGCAGCACAAAGCCGTTTTCGGTCAAAATTTTCAGTGTCCAGTTTAGCGGAAAAATATGTTTTTAGGTCCGAAAAACATGATTTTAGAAGTTTTTTTGTATGTGTACGTGTGTGTGGTTAATACATTTCAAAAATATCTCTAACTATTTTATTAAAACTTGCCAAATCTCTTACACTTATGCTGCTATTTTACATGAACTAATCGGCTTCTCTCATAAAATATGTTGGAGCCAGTTATCTATGGAAATCTCTATAGGTAAGCAAGATTAGTATGTCCACTTAATTGGATTGTTGACCGTTGCCATTATTGTTCCCAAAATAAATATAAATTAATGTTCTAATGATTTGTGTACATTATTTACATACTAATTACTTAGTATTTAAATCTATAATTTATTTTTGCTGTAAATTAACTTAAAATTTAATTATGGAGTCTTAGTACATGTATATAGCAAATTATGAATGGATGAATTATTTATGCATTTAGATTAATTTTAAAGTCTACAGTATAAGTGGATAGGACAGCAACTAACCTTAACAACTTCAAAATAAATTTAAAATGGGTAAAAGAAAGCTGTGTGTTGTCTCACATTAGAAATTTTCTTCATGTCTCTAACTGCAATGAACTTTTCGCCACACCTACTTGAGTTATAGAATTTTTACGCATCAAACAATAACCTCTAATAACAATTAAAACATTGTGTGAAAGTATAGAAAGGTTTATTTTATTGATGTTAACTTTATCTATTTGCCACCGACTGTATTCCTGTTATTGTTGGTTTAAAAAGTAAACCTAATAATCGTTGTCAAACTTCTTTGAATAATCATTGTATGTTTTACAGCCATATGATCAAACTCAGAGAACAAGTTTATAACGTGAAGGGGGACAAAAAAACCTTTATAATATCTTTAGATCAGATGAACAGAAAATTTTAACTGATGTTTTTAGATGTAGGAGTTTCTACATTTAAAAGTTAAGTACTTGCAAAAGAGTTGAAGGAAAAAATCACGTTTGATGATAATATTGCTTACAATAAGTAGTCTACATTTGCAACTAGTGATCGATAAACCATGTTTATCTTTAGTTTGCGAAATATTTACTTGCATCTATGTTTTCTCTTATTACGATTCAAAACTTTATAAAAAGTAAAATTTCCACATTTGTCATGTTTTAAGTGCGCTGATTCAAATTATTGATTGTTTTAAAAATTGCGATTGTTTAGCGCTTATTAATAGATATGAAGTTGAATAGTTGTTCTATCAACATTTTTGTTTGTTTGATATTATTTACTAACTATTTATTTAATCGTCGACTTACACACGCAGTTTAACAGTAATTGGTTTAGTAAGATTTCTGCAGCATACAGTAACATTTCCATATGGCAACAGAACGGGAACCAACAGTAAATGAATATTAACTGCGTCATTTGTTTTTATAATTTTGACCTTAAAATGGTTGCTGTTTTGGTTATTACAACCTACTATTGTAGCTTAAAAACATTATACTTTTTTTGATTTTCTCTAAAATTATTGATTTGCAGAAAAAAGACTTTGTTTGTTTCTTAGGCACCTATCTACCTGTGAAGTTTGTTTATATTGCTGCAAAACGTGCTTTGCATCCCAATGAAATTTTATTACCTAGACAACATTAATGTAAACTTTTAAAAAATTCTGATAGGCGTAGTTGTTCTGGTATTCATTAAGCACTCGTCTAAAATGGTATGGAATGTTTTCACAATGGGCTTGTTTATTTGTTCGTTTTGTGGCTGAAACTACGAGATGCGGAAATTCTCGTGGCCATCTTGGTTTCAACTACTATGGTTATTTTGTCATCATACTAGAATTTTACCGAACCTGGAGGAGTTCCGCCGCCAATAAGGATTTTTAACATGGCAAACATTACATTGATATGGAACATACAACTACTACACCAACCGGGGCCAGTTAACGTGCTTCTTTAATCATCGAATAATTAGGGGTGGTATATAATTCACATCATACATAATTATCACATATTAATCATTCAGTTACTGAAAATACTTAGGAATTCATTTAAATTTTTGAATGTCGTTCATCGCCTGTAAACGCTTGAACGTGCCTCTAATTACCATAACTCAATGTGTTGGCAAATATTGCTATATTTTAATATTTGCTTCGGGATATGAATATTTTAGTAAATTGACACTATATACAACTACAATGAATCATATTCGTTACTTATAGCTTTGTTAAATGACTTTGATTTCTTTTCTACGTCATATAAAAAATTTGCAAATCAATCATTTCAAACTATCTTTTCATATTTATGTGAAGTTGCTTACGATATTGGAAGCCCTTGTTTTACTAGATATCGTCTTAATTTTATCACAACTTAGTATTAATTTTAAAAGTCTTTTCAAAGCGATATTTTTGTCGTTGTCTATTTCATAGATCGTCGGATAATTTACTCCTGTTTAGTTGTCCAATTTTTCATTGGATATCACGTATACGTATTCCCGAGGATGCCAAATCCATTACTAATTGAATATACGAATTGTATATCTTTGTGACAATTTTTTTTTGTACTCGTCAATTTTGCTGAGTACAGATTATATCTCTAATATCATTCTTCAGTAGTTATATTGTTTTGTCTAACGCTACTTTATCTAATGCATCAAGTGCAAAAACTTTGTTTCCATTGATTCGATTTAAGTTTTGTTGCCATTCTTCGTCATCCATACTTAATTGTACTTCAAAGACTGAAGCTGTGCTTTACTTTTGCAGAAAATGTAAAAATTTCATGTAACATACGTATTTATAGCGAATTACATAGGCATTCGTGTTAAGTCGGCTAAGCGTGCTCTCAATGCAGCCGATATCTCCACATAGGTTAATTTCTCCTTTATCCTACATTACATTTTTCACCATTCGGAATCTAAGCTTTTCTTGTTATTAGTATAGTGCCTATTTTTTAACTTAAATGTGTGGTGTACGAAATCTACTGGAATAGCAGATTAATTATTGATAACCTTGTCCAGTTAGAAAAATACGTTAATGTATATGTAACAAAAAATTTGTTTTTCAATATAGCCCTCCTGAGGGTATCACCCATCGCTCTTCAAATATTTGCAAACTAGCACAATGTATTCGTCAGTCTTTCCAAATCGTCTAATCGCTGACATTACCTCCCACTTTGAAGTATATAGTCGACCAGCAATCTCGGAATTTCAATCTGGAAATAAAAAACAAATATCGGATGCCAAATCCGGCGTATACGTGGCGGGGGGCAAAAATTCAATTCACAAACTTAAGCCGTAGTCAGCTCAATTTGCGCGTTGTGAACATGAATGTTGTTTTTAAATAACAATACACCTTTGATAATTTACCTAACCCTTTCACTTGAATTCCATTGCGCAACCCATTCAAAAGTGAATTGTAGTACTGATCGGTAATTCTGTGCCCCATTTCGATATAACCGGTACATGTGATCCCTTCCTTATTCCACAATACTGTAGTCTTTCAGCCGAGAGAACGCATTTGAACCTTTTCGGTAGCGTTGAACCACAATGATAGCACTTTACGGATTATCACTTTAGCACAGCAGTTGTAGAAAAATTCTAAATGCTGTTATAAATGAGTCAAAAGCTATTGATACAATTCTGCTTGTTTTCTGAGTTGAGCATTCGGCGTACTTAACGTGCGGATTATGTAAACACTTCTATCGTTTATTATAGAGCTTCGGGTAATCTGCTTCAATGTTTAGTCTACGGTCGCAAACAAAAATTTCGTCAACTTTAGTGATTGTTTCAAGAACAGATGCAGTTTTCAGCCGACCAAACCATGTTTCGCGTTTTGTGCTGCTGTGGCCATGTTTAAAATGTACACCATTTTATAACTATAGATATTCTACCTAGACTCATAAACATAAATTTCTTGTGGAGTCATATCCATCACTTGCAGATATTTAATCGTTGCTTTGATTTCAGTTTTATCTATTTTCGCCAATTGTTGACTGAACATCTTTGAAAATTCACAATTTTGTATGACGTTAAGATAAAAATTTGAAATTTGACACTTATTACTGCGATACTCGTTAAAAAGGTTAAACGATTTGAAATCTTTGCTTCTTCACGTCGAGGTCATGAGTAACTGAATCAGCTCAGGGTATGTCATTTATTTCGTAGATTATACTTTTTAGTAATTTATTTAATCTATTTCTATGTAGAACGATTTTCGGCAATACAATTAAAAGTAGTGCTTTGAAAAACAACAAAATGTCATTAGTCTCAGCTTAGAGGAAAAATGAAGTTCCATATATTTTTCTAAATGTATAAATCATCTTAGGTAAAACTACAGTAACACATACAAAACGAGACAGTAGAATAAATAGATATGTAGCGATAGTGAGTAGGTGCTTATGTTCCAATACTGATAGACAAAACGATTAAGATTAATCAAACCGTTTACTTTGTTTCACTTCTTTAAATTTAAAATAGAAAAAATTAAAACAATAAGGTGATGATTGATGAGTAAGATCCAAGTTTAATTACCATTCTTTGCCTTTCTCGTTTAAAGGCGAAATCTCTGGAATGGAAGTGCAGGACTTCCATGATTTAAACCCCACATATAAGGTGTAAGTCCTTTATATCAATATTCTCAATCGAGCTAAAATCACCGATTAGAAAAGAAATTACGTACCCTATGTTTCGATATGAAGTAGCTATACGTTAATATATTATAACGAGTTGGAACGCTTCGTACACCCCAGAGATTGTTAAAGATGTTAATTTTCCTGAATTAGCTAGTTTGCTCCGGCCACCACAGTGGAGTAGGGGTGATCCTACATCTATAATGGAATTAAATTGACAAAAATTCAGGAATATTTTGTAAATGTCAAAAATCGGGGAAAAGTCGTGATTTATGGGCGCCACTTGCTTTGACGGTTAGAACTTCGGAAATGGGATGGTAAAGTGTCCTATTTCAAAACCGAAAGGATGTACTGTTATTATGGTATACTCAATAGTTAATTGTTCCACATACGCCACTGGGTGGGCACTTCAATTCCGTTCGAGTTAGACTCACAACTAAAAATGCTTTTCTTATTTAGGTCTAATGTTTTCCTGTAAGAAACTGTTATTTACTACTACAAAGTTATTTATGACAGTTAAATGTTTTATTTGTATTATATTTATTTGATAATATACTTATTTACCTTGAATTTAACTATATTTATTGAATTTATTTACTTTTAGATTTAATTAAGAATAACTATAATGAAAAAGGATAAACTAACAATAGGGCATGCCAATGCACGCTCAATGTACAGGAAAATATCGGACTTAAAGAATATTATTATATCTTTAGATCTCAGCATACTTTGTATCACGGAAACTTGGCTTTCTACACAGGTACACAGGTAATTGATAAATATTTAAAAATTGACGGTTATACTTTTTATCGATGTGACAGAGATGGTCGTGGTAGGGGAGTAGCTATTTATATTCAGAACTCGTTACGTTGCAAGATTATTGTTACTCCAGATACTTTAGAACGAATTTGGATCGAAATTATATTTAATAAATTATCTATCGCTCTAGGACCTCCTAAATTCAACATACTAAATTTTATTAACGAATTGGAGAATACTTTAATAACAAATTATTGTACTGTCACGGTAATTTCCTGACTACCGTGTTAATTTTGTTTATTTTGAATTTTTGACAATTTTTAGGTAAGAATATTTAAGCTACCAATAATCTGTCACGCTAATTTTTGCATAAATTTTTATTAAAATTTATAAATTAATTTTCGTGACCTCCTTTAGTACAAAGTAATACTATGAAACGTACTATATTGCTTTATTTATTCAATTCTCCAATTTTAAACCTGGTTATCTTAACACGTGTGCGCCGC
>JAHWXV010081340.1:0-18058 GCA_024586415.1 Phrixothrix hirtus
TTTTTATATCCATTGCCAGGAGAAAGTGGCAAAATGCTGTATTCCCATTGGTGAACTCGAATTACCAATGGGAATTGGTTGTTAGAAATTGCATAAATTTATATATGCAATATTAGATGTGATTTTGTCGTCGGTGCGTGCACCGACTTCCCATTGTGGGTGGAGTGTTGTCCATTCTAGCAATTATTTTAGAATTGCTAGAATTTCTGGCAGGCATAGCATTATTTTTGCTATGCCGTCTGATATTGTGCCACACTCCTTCATGGCATCCACGAGAAGTCGGCCGACCTGCATCAGCTGTTCCAGGCTGAACAGCTTTTCGGTGATTATCTCCGTCGGAATGCGGGGCTCCTCCCCTTTGAGTACTGCGGCGTAGGATACGCCGCTTCTAGTGGGTGCTACTGCAGGAGATGGTGCTGCTGTTGTCGTCGGTGCTGTATATCTTGGGCGGTTTGGGCACCCCCGGTAGCTGGCTGTGTGCCAGCCTCCGCAGTTCGCGCACTTGGCGGGCTCGTCGCGGTTCTTCAGGCACTTTGTCGTTTCGTGGTCTGCGCCACATTTGACGCACTTCGTTTGTGCGTTGCACCGCTGTTGGTGTGCCAAAACTTTTGGCAGTTGTGGCATTGCACGGGATTCTTCGTTCTGAGCGGCGTTTCGATAGTTATGTGCAGGCTAAGGACTGCTTTGATGGCGAAGATTGTCTTCTCTGCCGACGATTTCTCTACCCCCATGTGGTTGAGTGATATTGGGATCTTTTCTGGCCCCCTGTGCATCGTTAGCACAGGGATCCCTTGGCGTTGGAGATCTTGTTTGATGTCTTCATTAGATATTTCCTGCGGGAGGCCACGAATCACCACCCGCAGAGGATTTTCTTTGTTGAAAAGATACGTATGGAAAAGGATATCCCTTTCCTTTAGGTATTTTACTACCTTCGCGTGGTCGTCTTCCCGTTGGAGGTGGAGTTTGATGCCAAGCGCCATGTTCTTGACATCATCGATGTTAATTTCTAAGCGGCGGAGGTCTTCGCACACTTGTCTCCATTTGGACTTGTCGCGCAGCACGATTGGCGGCTTCTGCTCGCTCTTCTGTTTTCTTGACGAGACGTTTTCGTTGTCGGAGAGTGGCTCGAACCGGTTGCTGGTGGGTAGCTTGTTCGCCGCCTCTACTGTGGCTTGTCTGTGGGACTTTCTCTTCCACCCTTTTTGCTGGGTGAATCCCTCTTGGTCTTCTATGTCTATTTCCATTGCTGCTTTCGCTGCTTCTTCGGCGCTCTTTTTCTGCACGGCGATTAACTGGTCGTCTTTATCAATCATTTCCGCGAACACAACTTCCGCTTGATTGATGTTGGCGGCGGCGAGTTCCCTCAGGTTCGCGGGAAGTTTTCGTATATCTGAATTCCTGATCATTATGAATTCATCATCGGACCCACTTTCATAATAATCTCTAGTCGTTTTTAATATGGAGAGCATAGGGCTCCTTACATCGTCACTGAGCACAGACATTTTTCAATCGTTAATTAGTATTACAAAGAATGCCATTATAGGCCTTACACCGCGTGACTATACACCATTGTTACGAATTTTTTATTATTCGAAACGGTGCTGCAACATGCGCCAATCCTTTCAACAGCCTTAACTGAAGCCTAAAAATCTGGTGTGAGACAACGCACGACTTTATCTTACGTACATAGATATACAAATATGCAAATATTCACAAATAATTAAAATATTATTTATGTTTATTTTGGGAACGATAATCGTAACAGTCACCCATCCAAGTTACTGGAAACCTTGCTTAACTCCAGAGTTTTCCTCTGATAACTCACTTCATTGCATTTTTTCAGGAAAATCTCTAAGTTTACGTAAAAGGATGTCGAGGACATAAGAACTGTAGCAAGTTTCAAAAAAATTGTTAAAAACGTTTTCCAGAAAATCGCAAAAAACTTAAAAATCGCAAGAATAAAGTGGCACTTCCGGTTATTCGATTTACCTAAATTCTTGCTGTCTCATGTACAGAAGATATAAAACATAAATATAGTTTTTGATTATCATATAATGATTACTATTTGAGATACATTGTTCACAACTAATACTCCAGGTACTTCCGGTTACTCGATTTTCAAAAATGTATTAGAGAAACTCCTTGCTTAATATAAAACTAAATTAAGTAGCTAAGAAATATACTAAATATGAAAAAAATCGGTAGAGCCGATTTCAAGAAAACCGTGAAAATGACGAAATTCGGAAAATAAAAATGACAGAAATAAAGTGGTACTTTCGCTTATTCAATTTTAACTAAATTTTCGATTTTGTAGAAAAAGGTGATTATGACCCCAAATATAAATTTTCATTTAGTTAGGGATATTAGTTTCATAGTTATGGTTTTCAGAGTTAACAGTGAAAGTAGTTCCGGTTACTCGATTTACAGAAAATTTTCTGAGTAATCGCCTAAATTATATGATATGATTTTAAATGTTTAAGATATACAATATATTTTAAAAAAATTGTTAGAGCCGATTTCAAGAAAATCTCGAAAAACCAAAAATTCCAAAAATGTTTAAAAATGACAGAAATAAAGTGGTATTTCCGGGTATTCAATTTTAACCAAATTCTTGATTTAGCACACTAAGCCGATTGTGAGCTTAAATATAAATTTTAATTTAGCTAGGGTTTGTTGTTTTATAGTTATTTATTCAGACTTAACGGCGAAAGCACTTTTGGTTACTCGACCTTCGGAAAATTTTGTGAAAAAGCGCCCAATTATATGAAAGGGCATTACATTTCTAAGAAATATAGTAATTTAAAAAAAAATCGTTAGAGCCGATTTCGAAAAAAATTCAAAAAACTCAAAAATCACAAGAGTAAAGAGGCACTTCTGGTTTTCCGATTTTAGTAAAATCATTGCGGTCGCGTGCAACGATGGATAGAAACTCAAATATAGAATTTTGTTTTCCTAGCACTCTTGGTTTTTGAGTTGTCGTGTTCACAGGTACACATACGCATCCACGCACGTACGCACGCACACTAGCACACTAGCACAGACGCACACACGCACCCACACACCCACACATCCACACATCCACACACCTACACACACACACACACACACACACACACACACATACACACACACACGCATAGGCGCACACACATACACGCACGCACGCACACACCGACGCACGCACAAACAAACGCACTCACGCACACACCCACCCACACCCACACACATACACCCCCCACATACACACACGCACAGACACACACACGTACGGACGCTCGCACGCACAGACACACGCACGCACGCACACACACACACCCACTCCACCCACCCACTCTCACCTACATATACTCGCGCGCGCGCGTCCACACACACACGCACACACACACACACACAGACCAATTTTCAAAAACATGATTTTCGTATTCAGGGGACTCGAAAACGTGTATTTTCATTAAAATTTCGACATCGAAAATTTTGGTCGAAAACAATACTTTCTCTTTTACCTATATTTCATATAGGATAAGAGAAAGTAAAAATAGGTTCTCTTTAATAAAGATTTTATTTTGGGAATCACAAAATTCGCATGTATCTAAATGTAGCGAATAAGATGGGGGGCCAGTACTTAGACTCTCATTAGCCAGAAACTGTTTAAGGGCAGAGCGTTGTTGTGATGGAGAAGTCACGTTTTTCTACAATGTAGATTGTTTCCTTCTCGATCATTCTCTTAGCTTCATCAAAATCTCAACATTAGTACCTAATCCCTTGGTACCCCGTCAACCATGACGTCGCTATTGATATTCTAGGAAACCATAAGCACTGCCTTGATTATTCTTGACTTCTTCATTCTCGGTAACATCGATTGTCTCTTTATTTCAGGATTGCATTGGAAAATTCACGCCTTATTACGTATGTTTCATTTGCTAGGAAGTCAGGTTTCCGTGTTTCCGAGGTTTGTGGGTAATATTTCGGCGTAGACTTACTGCGTATTTAGGTGGTCGTGTAAAATTTGTTGAAAAGCTATGCCCATTGTATCTGCCATTATCCGAATACTTAATCGGCGAATGTTGTGAATCCTTCCATTAATTTTCGCAAGGTTGTATTCGATTATTAAGTACCATGATGTTCTTTCGTCCCTCGGCAAATTTTTTACGCCATTCAACACTTGGCGGACGTTGTATCACATTATCACCGTAAACTTCCTGCAACATTTTCAAATATTCACACCACGATTTCTTCAATTTCAAAAGAAAATTGAGATTAATGCGTTTCTCCATTTTAATATTAAACGTGATTTCGGCAGTACGCTTGCGCACTAATTCCTTCAATAGCTGCTCAACGACTGAATGTTGCGTTGTCTGTAAGGGTGTTCAGTCTCGTTATTTAATAGCCACACCCCGTATTTTCCCCTTTAGCTTCATATTTCCTTCAGTTTTCTTTCTTAATATTATTTGTCATTTAGAAATAACTAATGTCTCCCCCGCCCTTAGAGGTTGATTTCTTAGTTGCTTTTTCTTTTTCTTCTTTAATTAGTAGTGGTTCCAAATATCAATTATAATACATAAAACAAATTTTAAAAATTCCTAACGGAAGTTATTCGTTTGACAAATACGATTTTGACTGGCCATTTGGTCAATTCTGTATAATTAGAAATATGTGTATTTGTATGGATTTTGCTGTCATTGAGATATAAAAAATTCTAGAATATTTCAGGTATTTAATGAAATAAATTTTAATTTGATGTTTGTAAACTCAGTAAGCTTACCGTCTTTAGATAGTATGACGTAATCAGAATGCTGTCGCATTCGTTCATTAATAAATTTTTTTTAACTGTTACCCCTGCCTAAAAGTGGATCGCTATCGTCACCTGATGCAACCATTTTTAAGCGCACCAGCTGCTAAAGTCAAAGATAGGCGTGAGTTCCAAAGCAGGCGTCAATCAGTAACCGGGAAATCAGGACTTGGGTAAAATGTATGGCCAATACAAGTATCATTTTCTTTTGACGTACACAGACAGAAATAAATCAGGTAGCTTGGGAATATCACTGATTATGCTAGATTCGAAATGGCAAACATAGTTACACAGCGTTTACTTTTTCTTAGCTTATTCAATACATTATTTGTTAAAATTAAACTAAAATTTGAATGAAAAATTTAAAAATCAAATAACTCAGTATAATGAAAATAATTGAAACAAAAACAAATACAACTTCGTTGTACTAAACGGTGCATATTTCCAGCGTGAACATGATGTCAATATGTCGATAACAATAATGAAACACATTTGCCTAATTGAATAAGCAAGTGAGGGCTGAAGTTAAGGGTAAAAATTGTGTTTAAAAACCCACTTTGTTCTGTACTTGCTTAGCGATATTACAGTGTACAAAAAAACAAGTATTGACTAAATTACGATTTGATACAATTCCTCAGAACTAAGTAGTTTGCCAAAACAATAATTCTAGTTAAAAGTTCGAAGCCTTAAAACGCAAATGAAATTTAGGTCGGCAATAAGGTATTAAATTGTTTAGTTTAGTTCATAATAAAATAAAGATGCACTCTACCTTGCGTCGGTAACCTTTTTTATAATAAATTTATAACGTTTGTAATAATGTTGGAAATTAAATTCCTCAAATTAATGCCGACTGTCATAACCATAAACGCTCTTAGAAAATCCGCGCAAGTACCTTTAACTGTCTCTAGACGTATATTCCAAAAGCACTCACAAAACAAATGCAATGCAAATGGAAATCCTATGCCTTTCTGAAATAAAGTGTCCAATTTTTGATTTATATTTCTTTTATTGACCGCAACCCTTTTGTTTTAAAGTAGTTTATACATATGCCTTCTAAGTCATTCAGAAAAGTATAGGATATCAATCACCGTGGATAAATAAACTTTGCCTTTTTACATTAGGGTTAATATACGTAAAGAAATATAAGGCTTAAAATATGATGAAATTGCGTTTCATTAATGCTAAAACAGAGAATCAGGCGAGCTTCCTCTAATTACTGTTATAACTACATAATGCCTAACCCAGGCAACGCTGCTGGCGAGGTGTGGACATGACTGTTTTATGCTTTTGTAATTATTAACCTCCAGCGACTAATTTCAGAGTTGTCAATACGTAACAGCTTTGTTGCAAGATAAGCGGACAGTTACGATACCGTAATAATTAACGTACTTTGTTTGTAGATAGTTAACCGTGCCATGTATGTATAAAATTAAATTGCTGAAACATGAAATTATTCACATTTTACATTTATACTTCGATTCGTCCATAAGGATACTTTATATTTTATGTTCGAGCTGCTTTTATTTTCATAAACGTTGTTGGAAATATATTTTCATAAAAAAGTTTTGTTGCGAAGTTGGATTTTCACAGTTCGTCAGGCGTCAATGGCTTTAAATGTATATCAAGATTATACATCATCTAAATGTCATAACCAAATTGATAGAAAAGATATTTTCGTATCCACTGGCTGTTTTTTATCTGCTTTGTCAGGGTTAGTTATATTTTATAATTTGGTAATTTTGAGGTAAACAATTTAAAATTTGTTTAATTAAGTAAAAGTAATTAAAGTAAACATTAGATTTAATTTCTTTATTACGTTTCCTTTTTCTTATTTTACTGAATGTCTTCTATTCGCCTTAAGACGTATCCGTCCTGGGTTAATGAACAAAGGCGAAACAGCTGGTTAGATCTTAAAATGTTTATTAGAACTAAAGACAGTTACCCCAAACACAAATATAAACAAAATAATGTATGTTAAAACATTCTGAAAATGAACATTAATCGTTTATTTCCAATTGTCTGAACTTGACCCAGATAACTAGTAGAGTACATTTAACTGTGTAACGTTCATTCAAGATTATAAAATTTGTAAATACGAATTTTAACGATATCATTAAATTGATCCAAAATTTAAATTTACCTAAATAAGTTGATAAACAAAATGTCTCTGGGTTACGATTCAAGAATTCTAAAGTTGCCTTAGATTTGGATAGACGGTTAGATGAAGTATCACTCCATTTACTGCAAGATAAAAATTCTGTACCTGTAATTGTTATTGAACAGTCACGCCTTTACATTTTGGGGTATTCGTTTCAATCTCCACTTTGGCACTGTTGCCTTTTCGCCTTTTGCTTAGTTAGCTTAGTTCACGTGTTTAGTGCCGTAAATTGCTTGGAATCACTTGTATTCCATAAAAACTTTTATTAATTTGCTCTGGTAAATGTAATTGTTTAGTCTGAACTTGAGATGAATTGTTAGTTTTTAACACCTTGCTAACTGGTAGACTAGATGAGTTTGTACTGACTTTAAAAGCGCAAACCAAAGTTAAAACAGTTCACCAATTCAAAAGCACGAGATGATTGAAACTAACGATTGACAATCGGAATTCACGGCACAATACTCCATTTTCTTTGTTATTATGGAAAGTATACATCATGTTCCTACTCTGCCTATTTTCATGACGAATTGATGATCGTAGCTTAGCTTATTTAAAGAACAAATTTTAATCCTTAAATTGAAAATACTAAAGTTAGTTTAAAATATTTCCTCAAGCAAAGGACTTGAAATTCAATTATCGTAAGAAGGCTTTCCTTTGATATGCTTTACATTCGTAAACTATTTATAAAATTTAAAGCATTAAGAGTTGTTATTTTGGGACAAATCAGGAAATAGTCAATATGGCCTAATTTCAATTTTATACATTTTTATGACGTTTTCAGTACATCAAAAACACATAATTATACCGCTATACTCACTTAATGATTATTATGCTTTCCTTTGGGATATTTTATGTAAGGATAATAAAATTTATATACAGGGTGACTCACAAGTCACAAGCCATTCTGTGTTTTAGCTAGAATTAAAACATTAAACACACTGTAATAGAATTAATTTAACAAACTGGCAACCACAGATGTTTCTACAACTATGTTTAAAATATTGAAAAACGGAATACTGAACGAAACCCTTATTTTGAAAACCAGCATTCCATTGTTTTAACGTAATTACTTCTCCATCGAACTTTTCACGCATAGTGCTCCTCCATAGGTGAACGGAACCTCATTTTTTGTACGTTCTGTTATTGTGTAACATCATAGGCAATAATTCGGCCTTATTGTTTTGAAAATGACATTGACAATGCGGCGCTATGATTGAGAATAGCTCATCCCCTATGGTATACTGTTACTCTCCGTTTTTTTGCATGGTAAATTGCGACCGCGTCATTTTAATCAGATTTATTTTTTTAGTGTTTAAATGGTTTACGGTATATTTTAAGAATTAATGTGTTAAAAGTCTTTCTCTATTTATTTTGTAAATTAATAATATTGGGTAGGTTATCTTTAAAAGAATAAATGTCTAATTTTTGTTTTGAACAAAATTAATTTAAAAATAATTTCGATGTATAAAAAAATAATCATTTCTGGCAACTCGGAGCCTGTTAATCATTAATAAAGATTTTTTATTGCTTTCTATAGGTCAACAATGTAACGTAGTAAAGCCGTTTAGGTTAATTTTAAATAAAGGAGGGGATACATTTAAAATAAGTAAAGACAGATAGATTGAAGTTCGTTGTATAGAACCTTGAAATCCATATAAAAAATTCCCCTTAAGTATGCAAAGATAACGTTATGTGGGGATAAGTAAAATGGGTTCGGCGGAGTCTTCAAGAGTAGACAGTTTTCTTATCACATTAGTGTGCTGTTTGTATTTTATTCTTTATACAGCAGGTGTAGGTGAAGTTTGAGTAGTGTCCACTTTGATTTGACAGCAGAACAAAGCTTGTAACACCATCGTTCTGCTCCAGATTTTGATACAAGCGTAGCACAGTTTGTGACAAAATGTTGTCTTCATCTGGTACCAGTGAAATCCTAAAGTGGTTAATAAAATTAAACTGTTCTTAAGCTTTGTGATAGTGATGCTAAAAAAAGGTGCGTATAGTGTTTTTTAATCTCGCATGTTATTCGAAATGTATCTAATTGTTTTGATAAATATCGTGACGAATACGAGGTAAAATATTAATGATTACCCGAAGCAATTCATAATATCCGAATATAAGATTGTTCAAGTTAAGCTATCTGTGAGTACTTCTAACTGATGATGGATCTAAGTAGATTCGAAACCATGGCATGGATACTCTTAAGACAATTTTAATGCACAGCCGACTTTTGCCTATTCAGAATAAAATGTAATACTTCAACTGTTATGCATAATCATCGTAGATGAAACTACGATGCTTTCAAAAATGGGACTGCGCAGATAAACTTTTCACAGCGATACTAGGCACGAGTAGATTTTTGAAATTACGAAAAATGACCAAACATTTTCCTACAGTATTTTGTGATTATCAACCTTGTCAGGTTTCATTGGTGTTCCTCGCCAAATAAACAATTTTTTTTTAAATTTGCCGCCGTGTGTTCCCCGTAACGGTGTGGTTGGCTGGACGACAGAAATAAAATAAATAAATAAGCAGAGAGCGTTTTTTTGGTTATTCTGTCGGATAAAACGTGAGAGGCGAGTTTTCTTATACGCTCCGTGACGATTGAAAAACAAATCAAGTTTCTCGCTCGGATAAAGCATGAGACGCCCTTTTGTACTTTCTGTGACGTTTGGAAATTTATGTACTAGAAATTATGTTGACAGTTCTAAATGATTTCCACTCTGATGGATTTCGACGGGTATAATTGGTGCTAACGAGTCACGAGACCCCCCCCACGTTTTGGCAGTTAAAAACACGCGTAGGTCGTACATGAAAGAATCGGTCGTGTGAGTGATTTCTTTTTTTTGAAGTGTCCGAGTGAGTGTAAGGTTTCTGCCGGTGTAGTGCCGGAACACCAGGCCTGAGAGATGGAATAGTGTATCTTTGGGGATTTACCTGCCTTTTCCACCCCGGTAGCAGCTTATGTGGACCTGTGAGGTCCCCCTGTTGGTGCAGGAATCTAGAAATAAAATCACGACTGACGATTCTGGTTATGACTAAGACTAAGGTACCTTTTTATCACGTTGTTCTTTTGCTTCCTTATTGTTTGCCTACAAATGGAGTTATTGTAATGCCAACGTATATCGGCGAGAATCCAGTTTAATTTACAGTCCCGGCTGCCAACTATTGTAGAGGCCAGCTTAAACTTTCCGTTGCGAGGGGAGCTGATTAATACGTAATTTCTGTCCAGCTTATGGACGCATATCTGCATTGACTGTAACTAATATATTTAAATAATAATTGTAGTTATAGTAGATTGATTAGTTTTTCCCGTACCTCTTGAATTAGACCACATTCGAGAGCCGGAGAAGTTAGCTGTAAACCTTTGTATGCTGCTGTTTTGTGTATGTTAAATAACTCATTTCTTTAGCAATAGATAAATAGTATTAACCAACTAGACTTTCATTATTACCTTCTATTTAAGGGGATATGTGTTAGTTGTGTTAGCCACAATTTTAGTTTATATTACTACGTTAATGCCTCACGTTGGGCGCCAATTAAATTATTGTTACAGGCGCGTTTGGCGTGTGCTCTACAACAATGCTGATGTCCCGCTATCTTCTCGGAGGAGGGAGGGCCAGGGCATCAGCATCGTTGTAGAGTATAACGCCAAATGCGTCTGTGACAATAATTTAATTTTTGCAAACGTCACGGAGAGTAGTAAAACTCGCCTCTCGTGCTTTATCCGACCGACAAACTCTACTTGTTTTTCAATCGTCACGGAGCGTATAAGAAAACTCGTTTATCGCGTGTTATCCCACAGAACAACCAAAAAAACCTCTCTCCGTATTTATTTATTTTTTTTGTCATCCCGCCAACCACGCCGTTACTGGGGAACACTCGCTGCCAAATTAAAAAAAAATTGTTTATTTGGCGTGTAACGCCAACGAAACCTGACAACTTATGGAAAATATGCTTCTGTTATTCAAAAATAATAATTACACAATTAAGTTAAAAATAGGGAAATCACTCCATGTTAAACAAGTAAAATCTAAAATCTAATGAACTTCTTATTTGGCCACCAAAGTCACAACGCGTTTTAGGTTAAGATGCCAAAATAATCATACTTTCTGCTATAAATCCAAAGCATGCTAGGCGATGCATACACCTGCGTATATTTCCGTCTAAATCAATAATAGAATAAAATTTTCGTAACAGAAATTTAGAACTGTAAAAAATTCTGGTTACAATATTTAAACGTAACGTTGATGAATTTTTTCAGATAGGAATTAATTAATTAAGGCAATACAACGCTACAATATCAGACCTCCCACTATACTGCAATAATCGACTCATTATCCGAATTCTCGGCATTTTCAGGGCGCTTGCGACTAGATATTTGGTTACATTACGCCTATTCATTCCGAAATACCTATATAAATGTTATCGTATGAGAATAAATTATAAATACAATTATTTTATTTCATTTGTTGCAGACAATGACTTGACTGACGTACTGCATACAAATTCAATTAATATTCTTATAGTAAACAAATAAACAGGTAATAAAGCTCATAACAATACATTTGTATTGTGCTTTTCATTTATTATTGCTGTTTAATTCAATGGGACTTTAATCTTTTTTCAAATTGAAAACAAAATATCAAACAATTAAAATCAATAAATTGGAATGAACATAACGTTATATACATATCTACCCAATACGATATTGACAGTACAGAAATGAAGCATAAAATTATTTTTACAACTCAATGAACAAAATATTGAATACACAATGATGAGCTAAAGATTAATTGAAATTAGGGGAGATTATTTTGTATAAATTCATAATTATGCATTAGATTAATGAAATTTGATTTATAATGCAATTATATCAAATAATTATCGTACAAAGTAAAGTATTTCTTATCATGCCTTGCCTGATTTAAGGTATTGCCTGAGAACACTAGAAGGACTACATTTTTCATAGTGTTAATAAAACTTGTAAAATCGCATATAACCGTGACAAATTTATTTTCAACATTAACGTTAATAAATGCCATTACCTCGAATTGAACCTATAAAATGAATTAGAATGAACCACAACATTTTAATTCTTTTTCTAGGTTTAATTCGAGGTAGTGGCATTTATTAATGTTAATGTTATATGCGGTTATATGCGCTTTTACATCATTAAATCACCGAATTTCATTTAAAATGGCAATTACGAGACGCCACTGGTTAAAAACTTTATTAATAAACAGATATATTTGTTTATTTTTAAAATACAATAGGCTTCGATAATACGTACATATTCGCACGAACCTTAATAAGCTCATGATTTTTAATGCCAATCCCATCGAGTGGTGCAACTTAAGTTGTTGAAAATGGGGATAAAGTGAGCGCGAAGATGAGGTGGGAAGCAAATTTAATCAGAAAAAAATCATACACATCTATCAATTCAGACCTCTCAACATAAATTTGTTTAGCAATAATAATTTATTTGCACGCACAATATATGCATAATTAAAACCAGTTTTAAACAGATTTAAGCATAATTCCCAATTAATATTGATGATATAACAAAGTGACGAATATACATACGTGTGAAACAAGTTAAATGTAATTACGTACGGACTGTGATTATTTTTTTGGAAATTTAATTCTGAACTCCAATATCTTGTTTAATTTGGTGACCGCAAGCACGTTTGCTGAAACCAGTGAACTCAGTCTATGCGGTGTGAGTATTCCATTCTGACACTCTATGATGTGCGGTTGATAATTGTTTCCGTTTTTGGCGTCACTTCGCAGTGTGCATAAAAAAATAAGATTTAAACATTTTTTGTAATGTGGGAATAGTCGTTTTGTAATGAAACACAATTAAAAATGTTATTCACAACTTTCCCAAGTTGTTAGAAGTTTTCGTCAATTTCTTTTAAAATTCTGTAAAAGTGTGTGAATTTTCCCGTGACGGATACAGCTTCTAAATTAATCGCTATTAGACCTTCATATTAATGAGATTTAGAAACTAATAAGGGTGAATTCATTTTTAACATCGTGTACTGTAAATTATTTTTATTCTCTACACTCAAATTTTTATTTGGTTGTATACAAAGGAAGAATCCCGCCAATTTTTGCTCAAAATCCATAGCTGTTGAATTTAATTTTAGATCCAATTAATTATGTACCGATCTCAATAAAAATTATTTAGCCCAAAATACAACGTACCTGACATTCATTGCGATCGAAAACATATTGGATACACAATTTAAGCCTGCAGTGAATTACGTAAAGTATTTGGTAAAATTAAACTCTTCATTTATTTATAAATTTGCTAACTGGAAACGTGACATTAATTTTCTTCAATGTGTAAATATTAATTATTGAATTTAGTTTGCAAACATTTAACACCCTTATGTTAAACCATTTGTAGTTGTTGCCTGTTGAATCAATGCTTCATTCGATAGTTCCAATTAAATATACTTACAAATTAGGTGTGACTAATTCTAATTCCAATTCGCGCGCGTCAATCAAAATCCTTTGTATTAATTTTCTCGAAATGTTTTCATTAGATCTATTTGTATATATGTAACTTTTCTTGTTATTCCTTAGTTAATTTAAAACTAATTTGAATTTTATTTTTATACAGGTAAATCCAAACGTGTAAACTATGCGCAAACTGATTCAGTAAGGCAAAACTAGTAAGTATTGAAGATTTTCCTTTTGATATAATACTATAATTACCGAGATTTCCGCCGAGAAGGCTCGCTCGTCTGGGAGAAAACGTGTTTATACAAAGTTTTTCAACTACCTAACAGCTTGTATTTTTTTCTAACAGGTGACGCCCATTAATCTTGACGGATACTCAACTTATAAATATAATGTATAGGGTGGTCCGCGCCGATTACTTTGAGTCAATTAGGCTAATATTCGCATCTCACGTTTATCTTCATATTATGTCCCGTGACAGAGTTCTCACTAAAAAATAATTGCAAGGAATCCACAATATAAATCAATGTTTGCTTTTATATTTTCTTTGAACAAAAATTAACTTTTTCGATTGGTATAAGAGAAAAAATTCAATGTATTTAGATTTTTGTTTTCTCTCTGATAGAACTACATAGCCTAAAATAAGCAAAGTTGTTTGTTCTTTGTGTACCTTTAAAGCCGCCTAGTGGCTGTGTTCAGAGTTATGTAATTCTGATATAAGAAACAGAAATTTGGATTTACATATGACATATTATGATAACAAAAAGAAATGTTATTTTCAAAAACAATAATACAAATGTAAGTACGCGTTGAACGTTGAGAACGAAATTTTTGAACGTACACGCAAATATGACGCATAACTAATCGAATTTAATTTCAGTTTCAAAGTTTCTGTCTGGAAAAGCTCTAACTTACTGATTTAAGTGCACGCGATATATTTGGGCACATCTTCCAGAAAATAAGTTTCAATATTCCTATCACTTAATGGTAAAAAGATGATTTGCAAATGCTATAATAAAACAGTAAATTTATTATTTCGCTTAACTTTAAAATTATTTCCACTTCATATTTCTTTATTTAAATCTCCTCAAAGTTGAACAAGTTGGATTATATTGCATAATGTACCATGGTATATATATGCTTTTATAAAGCAGCACCGTAACGTGATTTATTATTGCTAACAAGGGTATACGCTAAAAGTGTTCGCTAAAATTTTGCACGGTATTAAAGTTACCTATAGCAACGTCTAGAGTTTTCAGGAACGGTAAATCTTATCTAAAACACACATTTTACGTCATCATGGTCGATAATGGATGTAAATTCAATTTTGTCGTACACAATGATGTTTTACAATCGCAAAATGTGCAGGCAAAGAATCTCAGAATTTTTATTTTTATTTGTATATTCATTTTCAAGCAAATTTATTTTACTAACTTTGACTTACGTTAAAATAACTTGACTCTTCAATTAATTATATGTTACGTTAATTATTGAATTATATTAACCTGGAAATATAAAATATTTAACTGATTAATTTTGTACAGATAGATGAATTAAAAATTGATATTAGTATTCAATCAATCAATGAAAATTATGAGATTTACTTTAATAATGATGTTTCTACTAATTAAATGGAATGCGATTATAGCCGTTACTAATAATTTAATGTCTATTTTACTAAATTATTTATGAATTTGATTATACTGGGAATTTATAATAACGCAGTATATTTGCCGAAGGGTTATTCTTAAGGATAATCGAAGCTATTTCTATATAGTTATTCTAGATTAGATGGACCATATGTGATTAAACGTGTTTCTTGGAATTAAAACGCTAGTAATTTGTATACTATAAATCGTTTCTGAATTGTACTTCCGTAGCGTGCCTTCGGTTTTGTTGTTTATCTGGTCGCCATAACAACTCTCGGTGGGAATTTTTATTTGTTGCACTTTAGATGCTATTTTATCGTTAAACCTTTACTCCCAGAGTGATTTGAACATTACTCTTACAGTCCTTTGTTTGAGCGCTGTTGTTATAACTGTCACATCTATCTGTGTATTTATACAAGGAAAGATTTTTGGATATACCGTTTAAATACTTTTAAGTTAACTCTACAATTATCGTACATTTCCGAATTAATCCAAAAAAACTAAATTTACACATTTTCTAGAGTTTTATGTTTATTACTACTAAAATTAAATTAATTATTGTAACAAAATTAGTAAGTTTATTATGCATCACGTAGCAAAAAAATCCACGATATCAGGTCACGTAGTTGGAAATGCGTTATAAAGTCAAACATTTTCTGGAGTATTCTCAAGGTTACGGTGTTCGTATAAATAATTGGGTATAAAATTATAATTAGTTGTAGATTGGAAAATTTGTGGAAGACGAGCGCCTCTTCTTAACCGAAAAACTAAAAGTTGTTATCCCGCTATGAAATTGAAGATGAAAAATTTCTCCAAAGAATTGTGACGTGATGAAATAGACACATGTGCCTGAAACGAAACGCCATTCGAATTATCATCCTCACGACTTAACTGTCTTTTATGAAGAAATTCAAGAAGCAGTACACAGTCTTCTAGAATATGATGGTCTTAAGTTTGGCGCAAATATAAATTGAGAATGTTACAACACTACATTGGAAACTTTATATCTGCAATTATAAAATGTTCAAAAAAGCAGACACTCAACATTTACTGCAACACGACAACGCCAGACCTCAAATAGCTAGCAAATAATTATGTTCCATATGACTCAAGCTTCGCTCCGCGTGATTTTGAAAACAGTTGTCACGTATGGGACCAGTACTACGCAGTTGCTGCAAATGTAATGAGCCAGGGATTACATTTGGCGACAAAAACAATACTAAATAGTCAGCCTCTGAAGATTCCTTGAAATCGTAAAAACGATCCTTGTGCAATTTTATATAAGGCGACACCAATAATTCTAAGGAATCCTTATGTCGAATTACAAACTCTTAAGGCACCCTAGAAATCTTTATACAATTGACAGGAAGTGAGAAAAAATCGAATTCATTAAGGGAGCCGCCGACTGGATGACGTGTTTTAAATTTCAATTAATTCGGCGAGACGCAAATCAAGAATTCGATAAACAATAATGTACAATTTTAGTTACTTACATCATCTACTTTAGGTATATTTTGTTGATTAACTTAAGCGTCACACTTCCTGAAAAGTTCAATAGGGTTCACTATAACTAAGTTTGAAATAAAAGATTCGAAACAATTAACTGTGTATATTAAACAAATAGAGGTTAAAATAAATAATCAACCTTATTGACACAATTTGGTTACAAATATAAGAAAATAAGTGATGATTAATATAAATCACAGCTTCGGTTCAGCTGTTCGGTTAAACTCAAATTCGCATATTCTAACTGTAACTAAATTACATTTTATTAATATAACATTAATTGGTCACGCAATGTTTAAAAACAAAACCCACAAAGGATTTTGGTTTCAAATTCGCCTTTTAATAAAACATTTTGTAATAAGCATACAAACTTTATCGTACACTAAATTACGGTTAACACAGGACGGTGAATTAAATTGTCGATTTTCAGTTTGTTTACTAACCCCTCGTTAAGCATAAATTTACAGATTTTTACAATGTTTGTTTGGGTACGTACAACAAAATCAAAAATTATGCAGCACATATTTGTGTGATCTTGTTGTCTAGACAAATTCGCCCATCCGACGCTGCTTCTAGCAAACGTAATGCCAAACCTTATTGTCGAATAAACTTGACTAAGACCCTACTCTCAATACATAAATAAAAAAGGTCGGCTTTCACAGAAAGTTCAGTTCTTGTGCCATTTTTAATTGTGACCACAGCGGGTCGGCAACAAAGTCGGTACTTTATTGCCGTTGTAAGATTAAGGACATTGTTCAACAAAAAGCGATAACCTAAGGATTTTTCTAAAGCTTTCTTTCTCAACAATTAAAATTAGCATCGTACAGGTGCTGCGACCCAAACATGACGTGAAAGCTATTAAAATAGGCACAGAGTAGATATTTAACTCTAAAATATTTTAAGCAACATGGTTGTAATTTTTAAAACTTTGTAAGCGATGCAAAATTGTTATTTAAAACATAATAGAAAATTAGACAGACTGTATGCATGTAAATAAAACATGATCTCAATGTTGGACAATAATTGCCAATTCAATGAAATGAATTAATGAAATTTACAAAATCGGAAAAGGCACAAATATCGAAAAATTTACCTTGACCGGGATTTGAACCCAGGATTTTTGGATAGATACTCCAACGTGCTAACCATTACACTACCAAGGACCACATACCAGCCTGTTGAAAGTGTTTCTATAAATGTGCCACTTTTGAAGTAACGATGTTTATACTGACTTGCCAAGATTCGGAGAGCCGACGATATCGTCGGATTCACACCTAATCGAAACAACTGAACGATGAACCTCCTGACAGGCGGTGTACCAATGTAATCAAACCTCTTTACACCTACATCTTGAACGATTTCGATTTTAGATTTTTCGATGTACAAATTGGAGTACCGAAATATTTATTTCATACCTCCGTCGTGATTGAGCACTGAATACTGAGTGAATTTGTGCCGCGGCGCGGCTGGTATTTATTTACCGTTTTC